>APFE030884799.1:19985-48278 GCA_000404065.3 Pinus taeda | reverse complement strand
TATATTTAAATTAATATATATGGGTCCTAAAAATACTAGGTTGCGTAAATTATGTATGTGACTATTAATATTAATAGTATTAAATGCTTATAAATTAAACTTCTAATGCTTGGGGTAGATCTTTCCTATTAATATAAGAAGTAATTCATTAATAAATAATAAAACCTATAAAAGAATGATCATTGAATTGACCTTAGATTAATATTGATATTAATAATATGAATAATTTACGCTTGCTTGTAATGAATTCTACATAAAAAGAGAAGATGCCTACGAAGAGGATAATCATAAAGAGAGACCGGGGGACTCGATGAACAAGGGAATTACCCAATGCTGCCAACGATAAGCGATACCAGGCTCACAAAAACTACGCCCACCCAAAGAAAGCATCAAAGACTACATATTAATTATAAATAATACTAAACATAATTATGACAATAATAAAATTAAGGTTTTTGAAATAAAATTAGATATAATAATAAATTATTGGAATATAAATAGATATTTGATATTTAATGAAGAATCATTAACATAGAATATGACATATTATGATTTAATTTTATATATATTCATACATTTTTATATATAGTAGAGCAATAATTTATATTAAATAAATGAATTATTTTTAACAGATTAACATTTATTCTGTTTTATTACTCACAGGGTTAACCCAGCTCCGTGAATATAATGTTATTTTAATATTAAATCGGTTAGATGAAGTTTGACTGGGGCTCTTGAGTGAAATAGTAGCCGTTAGATTTTTTAGCCGTTGGAGTCTCTGCTTAGTCTATTTAACACGCTGATCTGGATCTGTACCTTCAACTCGTCCTGATGATGAACCACATTGGTTGGTTCGAAACGCGTCGACCAAAGTTCTTCTTATGTGATTTACGCTGAAGCTCTTTTACAACATATAACATCTAATGATAACTCCTATAATCCCTAAAAATTCACCTCTAAACCACATAATATTAAACTTCAATCCATATAATGACGAACTTTAATTATTTCTAACTCATAAAAATAATAAATATATATATATATATACCATCACATGTATCCCTAAATTAATTTAAGATTTCTACATCCCAATTTAGCACTAAAACTATAATACTTAATCCTTGCAACAACCCCTAGAATACAATCTCTAAACCTTGTATCTTGTAACAATTTATGCATAATAACTACCAAAATTAATGTCTTATAATGCTTTTACAAACAAGACCTCATGAGATCTCCCCTCTTCTTTTGAATATTTCAATGGAGGCTATGTTATCCACTATCCACAATGATGACTCACAACCTTAAGCAACCTCACTATATTTGAACCTATGACTTGGGAAGAAGATCCCATCGACTGTGTTAACTTTCATAATAATGGTTAAACATGATATATGTATCCACTTAATATTAAAATCCCTAGTCCCATAACCTTGTAACCCTTAAACATTATACCTCTTACATTTATCACTCTCTACAATTGTATCCCTTAATCCCTAACCATTACAATCCTTAGCGAATCTAACTCATGAAGTTTGTAATCCATAATGTAACATCTAGCCAATGGAACCATTATAATCATTACATTTTAACATTTTAATTTAATATAACCCATAAAAGTTGTATACTTGTAATAATAAATACCCAAATCTATATAGACCTTAACCCCTATAATTATTAAACAAAAATCCTTAAAAACATTATCCCCTAAAATATATAATTCTAACACATCACCCTTATGAAAAATTAAATACAATTTGTATAACCCCTCACCCTTAAAAAACCTAAAATATCAACCTTAAGGCATATACCCTATGACCCTTATAAACCACAACATTAGTACATATATTTTTCAATTTTAGTATACTTAACAATTGTTACCCCTAACCCATATAATAATTATCAACTCGAGCCTAGTATAACCTCTAGTATAAAGCACATCCCCTACAACTTATAACCTCCATTAGTACCACCATTAATCTCATAACACCTCATTTTTAGAACCATCATCACTCGTGACATGTATAAGAAGTGACCTTTATAAAGATGGTACATACGAATTTCAACTCATATAACTTTGTTGTAGCGGTTGCAACACCCTCCAAAATTTTGGCTTGCATCCAAATTTTGGAGCCTTCCTTGATTTTTCCTTTGATGGTTGTAAACACTTGAGATCACCCCATGAGCGCTTGTGAAGTCTTTTTCAACTTTGCTTGTTTGACCAACGGTCATATTTCGGCATGTTGATTGCTTTGTCATTCTTGCGATCTTGTTCTGGCGAGTTTGAAAGGTTTGTATTTATTTGTTTGGGTTTTCTTCTCTATGTGAACACCTGTCATAATCACACACAAAGTTTTAAGAATTATCACGCAAGTGTCATAATGGTCGTCCGAAGGTCTATCACAAGTGTCACGCTTGTCGCTCTCAGCTCTAAGATAGTCTCACCGAGGGAATTTCTTTTCTTGTTGGCATGGTGGTTTATGTTATCTCAACATCAAGTATGCTAAGTGTATGATCACAATGTCAAGTCTGCACAAGTTCACTTACTTTCGACACTTAGCCATTTTCCTAAAAATATGTCCGACTGGAAAACCCTCTTCCACGGACCCTGACTGAGCTACACTACACAATATCATCCCTTAGTGACCCTGCTTTGCTTCTTGGAATTGCGCAGTGCTTGAGCCTGTCATCTAGGTCAGTTGCACTGTGAATCCTAGAGATGCGTAGCCTGTCTACCTCCTAGAATTGCGCAGAGACTCCCTCCATGACCAAAATGAAGTGCACATTTCTCAAGCACAGTCATCATGCCTCCTTCTTGTTTTCTAGAATCCTATACTGCTCTGAGACCCGAGTCTGCACTGTTCTCCAAAACTACGGAGACATGTCCAACTAGTCCTCTATTGCCTTGCTCTGCATTGTTCTAAGAAATTGCGCATAACTGCCCAACTAACCCTTGCTGCCTTACTTTGTACTATCTTCAAAAATTGTGTAGACATGTCTAGCAGTTCCCTTGCTGTCTATCTTGCACTGTTCCCAGAAATTATGCATTCATGCTTAGCAGTTCCTTCTACAGCCCTGCTCTGTCTTCCCTTTGGAAACTACGTAGAATTGCCCAGTTTTCCCTCTACAGCCCTGCTCTATCTTCCCTCTAAAAACTATGCAGAGGTGTTCCCCCTCAGGGTCCCACCTTACAACTGACACTAGTGACTTTCACTGAACAATTCTGCCTCCCAATGGTCGCTGCGCAATTTTTCTCGACAGTGCAGGTTGTTCTCCTAGAATTCCTCATTCCTTATTGAGCTATGCTTTGCATTGTCTCAATGAGTTTTCCTCCCTCCTTGTCACCCGGAACATGATAAAAATGCATCATGCTAGCCTAGGAGTTTTGGATTTGATGTTCTCCCGTCATGAGTGAATTGCAGGAACAGGTGCACTGGCGAATCATAGTGAGCGATGAATAGGATGAAGAAGGAGCGCACATGCTAAAGACTTTCTTTTAGATGGATGAACGTACCAAGCATATCAAGCAACAAGAAAAAGGAACACATGCATTGAACCATCAAGCAAGACCAAGACCATCGAAGACCCCACAACACTATGCCATGCAGAGGAGAAGACAAAGCACACCAAGAGTACATCCATCACTCAACAACACAACAACTTGACGTAGACACCATAGTCAGCCAATACATGTCAGTAGTGTCATGTCGAGTTGTGTCATGAGTATTCTCGACCATATCACCATTATGGTCCATATCCATTGTAACTGAATGTAATGTAAAGTGAAGTCCAATGGATGCACAAAATAAGTCAAAGTGTCATGTCAGTTGAAAAGTCATGGGAATTTGAATAGCATGAGGGTAATCCAAGAGTCATAAGGGTCAATCATCACCCTTGGCTATATATACCCCTCCCATTGTATGAGCAAGGAATTTTGACCTTGGCTTCTCCCACATAGCCTTGAGTATCTGTAGTCTATTCTTTGAGAAGTGAGGAGTGGCTCTAGTGTCCCACTATTGGGACTAGAGATGTATGGTGTACAAATGTGTCTTGGGACTTTTGCTTAATTCAGAAGCCTGTTAAGGCCAACACGTTTTCACGCATTCTTTTAAGATGTTTGTAAGACCACTCTTCAAACATTTGTAATGCATGTTTTCTTAACCTATACTAATATAATTGAACTACTTTGGTTGTCTTAATACTTACATTGTTGAAGATGTGTTGTATTTCTTATCACTGTTGTGTCGTCCTTGTGGACTACTATGCAAGACATTAGAAAAACCTATCTTGTTTACTAGTTATAACAACCGTCACATCCGTGTTGGCTACTTTGCTAGATGGTGTAGGTGTTTTCCCTTGTACTTTGGTTTTAACAATTGCCGCGTCTGCTATGGACTATTCCACTGGATGTTGGACAAACCCTTTCTGGTTCGTGTGTGTCTCTTCCTAGGTGGTACTACTACCTCTCACTTAGAGGCTCACTTTACTCTCCCCTTTTGTAGTAAGAGAACCTTGACATGGTTACATTACGCACTCACTAGGTTCATGTACCTTGCTTTTTGAAGATACCAACATAACATTCTCATGTGCTAAAAGCTAGAGCCAAGGCAGATCTCTAAGTATATGGAAATCGGGCCTTCGTACCAGATGGGACTCCTACACCAAATGGTGTGAGTTCTAGTTGGGACTTCACATTGGGGAGACCCCCTTTGTTGGTGGGTCCAACATTGTTAAGAAAATGGTGCTAGAAAGAGGGCCAGACGACAGGCTGTGCCTGTAGAGTCTGGTTGAATCTCTTATTTAAAAATGGCTCTTCCTGACATCATACTCCTAGGATGTCTTTATACAAAGTTCGAATGTACCATCCCCACGAAAGTTATCCATGACTTGTCCAAGTTAAAGTTCAATGGTGAGGGTGTACCATCTTTTCGTGCACATGTGCATCAAGTTATAAAATTTTGCCTATGCCACAAGATAGAGTACAAAGGTTTCTAGATTGTATTACTCATGCTCACATTCGAAGGTCATGCTCAATGCTGGTGTTACAAATTAAACTTTTCCTCTATCGATTCATTTGGTTAGATTTCCGAAATTATTATTAAAACATTCGATGAGTATAGCCATCGGGATTTCCGTGAAAATATATGTCATTTAAGTATGGAGATTGACGAATCAGTTGAGGACTTTGCTGACCACTTCCTTCACCTCTGTTACAAAATTCCTGAAAAACTTGTGAACTTTGACTTCTTGAGAGAAGAGTTTAAATGCTTGGTTCATAGTTCTCAATACGGTGAACCTCCTAATTTCTCTGCCTCCCCAACTCTTGTGGATCATGAGGCACCTCATATTGTAGAGGAGGATCCCAACATCCCATTTGTTCTTTGTCCTCCTCCCTTTCTGGTGCTGATGTGGGTGCCCCCTTCTAGTGATTGCAAAGATGAGAAATATGTGCAGTGGGTGCCCCCTTGTGGTGAGTGCAAAGATGAGAAATCTGTGTAACATGTCCTTAGCCCATCTTCTCATAGGTCTGCTGCTTCAATGGAGGAAATTCCAAAATGGTTCAGGAAGCCTACAACGAAGAATCACTCCTCCATTCCGCAAGAGGATGTCACCATTTATAACTCAAGTCTCAAATCTGATATGCATCTCTACCATCCTCCATCATCTACAAGTCATGACTCCTTGTACCACGACTCGCTTGATCAATCCACTTGACCAGCCAGTTGTTCGCATTCTCTTGATTCTCCAGCTGCTAGCTTAAATTGCGATTAGGTACAAGGCAGTCACATTACACAAGCAAAGGAGTAGAAAGGTGAGGACACTATCAATCTTCCCTCTCTATTTCAAAATTGTGCGCATCAAAACAATAAGCTTCCATTCTTGAACAATTCTCGATCTACTAATCGTGGTGGAACATCCTGTATAATTAATTCTTTCGATTAACCCTCAATCTTGGAAGGTCATCACTCGCATGCTTCCATATGCTATGATGAATTCCCAAGCACATCATGTGATCTTTTGTTTTCTCATGAAGACTCTAACTCAGATCTAGAACATGCTCCTATCAAAGAAGACATTGACATCGAAACTTCCTCTTCACCTCACTTGTCCATGGGTCCTACCATTCACAATGCATCCACATGCATCGTAGATACTCCATGTTCTCTTGCTTCTTCATCCAATGAGTTATATCCTCAATTGACACAAGGAAGTGAGTTTTTCCATGATGAAAACAATCTAATCATAGAGTGTACTTCCTATTCCCCACCATCTCTTCTCTTGCATGAGGACAAATCTTCAAGTTAGTTTGCTGAAGTTGAAAATTCTGGTGCAACCTATGATAGAGATGACTGCCATCTTGAGAGAAATCTTGAAATTAGCAACAATAACTACCTTCAAGCCCTGCATGATCCGGTTGACGCTTCAAAATGTGATTCTGTAAGTCTGGAAAGTTCTGGGATGTGCCAGGGAGCCAAGGAACTTCAATGTCTATTGATGATTATGTAAGGACCTTGCGACTCTTGTAAGCCCCTCGAACCCAATCAGATCTAGCTTCTCACACACAATTCATCTATCTGCATGGTTTCATTCAGTGTGGATCCCCGTGTAAAAAGTGTTTGGTATTCTAGGTGTGATCTTTCAAATTTTCAAAATTTTATTTATGACAAAATCCATGAAACTGTTATAGCACATCTGTCCTCATGCAAATATCTCACATCGAAATCAGTTGGGAATGTTCATCTATCATGAAATCATGGGATTGTGAAGTTGATCATCTCAAAGACTCTCTTTTCCCGCAATCATACTTATCGAATTCCCCTCTTCATGGTTAGCTCCTCGACCTTCTTGCAAACCTTGCACTGCAAATTTGTTCGTCATATTTAGCTCACAATGAACTTGGTTCCACTATTCAGAGCGTTCGAAAGATTGTTCAAATGGATTTTTCTTTTTTCATTTCAAACTAGGAATCTGACGTTTCAACCAGCTCATCTGATCATTCCTCTATATTGGGTGACTGTCATTCAGCTTATCATTTTCCCAGCGGCACATCCGATGACATTTTCTTCATGCTCTTTGATCTTAATCTTTTAGCATATTCCTCCTCATATTTCTGTCAAGAAGATGAGGGCACTTCAGCCTGCGTTGATGGTTATGGCAAGTCTTCAATGTATTGTCATGACTGTTGAGAATGATAATTTTTTTCCTTACAAGATTCCCATCATGATCCCATCTGTCAAATCGAGAATTCACTCTTTCACAAATCATGAGGTTGTCCAAACAAGCATCATGAATTTCACAATCTAATTGCTAAATGACTGGAACAATCTTACTTAGCAAGCCATGTTGCAAGTAAAAATCTTCAATCCTTCCTCGTGCTTGTTGAGAAGCTCAGTGTAGATGAGGATGCACCCACAAAAGGCTTCTGAGGTTTGTTGAAAAGTGATATCCATCAAAGAGGTAAGCACATGTATTGGGTGGTTGTGACACATCTTTCTTCCCACAGGAAATAACTTCCTTTCCATGTGCGACTTGTTCAAGTTTTTGTATTTTCTATTGCACACTACTTTTTATCTATTTTAATCCCTTGTATATTTGTGGATGCAAGTTGTGAGCAACTACGGTGGCTTCTCTAGAAATTTCCTTTCATGTAACCCCAACCGTTTAGCTGTTAGGATAGGAGTAGGATTAGTTGCATCTCAGTTTTCCCTTCCTTGCACTCATCTTGCACTTGTATTCCGTCACTGTTTTCTTATTTTACATCCCGTTTCTTTAGTCATTTTTCTTTCTTGTCTTATGGTTTTGTTTCCTTGTTGTGTACACCTTTCTTGTCATCTTGTTTTTCATTTCGTGTGGAGTTTTCCATTTGCTTTCACTACATGAATAAGTGTTGTGCTTGCATTGTGTTTCTGGTTTTTGAATGGGTATGTGGCTGAAGTTCAAAGAGTCTTGTGACACTGCAACGCTTGGCCGGTACTATGTCCATCTTCTTTGTGCCTGGTTGTAACTTTTGACTAATGAAGCCTTTATGGAAAATATGATCCATCTGTAAGGAAATTTTTGGTCAGACCATGAACTTGTGTCTAGTTTGGGAAACCTCATGCCTATATTTAGTTTTATGCTCTGTGTGTTCAAGCTTATCCAACTAGTATAAATGGAGAAGGGGAAAATCTAAATGAGAAAACCTGAATCAGAGGTATTTACATGCTTCTCTAAAGGAATGAGCTCTTCTTCTCTCAATAAGTCAGGATACCTCTTCTGCCCCAAAAATAAATAAGTGCCTATGCACAGTTCTCTTTCAAAAATAACGAAGACAAAAGAAGAGAAAGGCTTCTTGCACAAAGAGGTGAAGCAAACAACCCCATCGGGGTATTGCCTAGGCTTGATGGTAGTGGGGAAATTCTTGTGTTCCCACGTGACTCCATGGAGTACTTTCCAGGCCTGTTGGCAACGAAGCAACACCAAAGATGAAAAATTATACTCTGAAAATCTTAAGCTCGTGAGCCAAATTACCATTCCCGCTTTGAAACAATATGGCCTGGTTGAATTTTGTGTTGTGTTCAACTAAGTGGTACAAGGTGAACCATGTCTTTCCACGATGTAAGTGGGAAAGCCAAAGTGATATGCACAACGAATCAATACTCCCCAAAAGTCCAAGGCCCTGCACTAAAATTAAACCAAAATAGAGAACTTGGTATTCAACCAGTGTGTCACCAAGTCTTGTAGCGGCTGAAACACCCTCCAAAATTTTGGCTTGTATCCAAATTTCAGAGCCTTCCTTGGTTTTTCCTTTGATGGTTGCAAACACTCGAGCTCACCCCATGAGCTCTTGTGAAGCCCTTTTTCAATTTTGCTTGTTTGACTAGCGGTCGTTTTTCGACATGTTGATTGCTTGGTCATTTTTGCGATCTTGTTCTAGTGATTTTGAATGGTTTGTCTTTGTGTGTTTGGGTTGTATTCTCTATGTGAACATGTGTCATACTCACACACAAAGTTGTAAGCACTATCGTGCAAGTGTCATCACGGTCGTTCGAAGGTTTGTCACAAGTGTCACACTTATTGCTCTCAGCTCTAAGACAGTCTCACCGAGGGCATGTTTTGTCTTGTTGTCATGGTGGTTTATGTTGTCTTGTCATCAAGTATGCTAAGTGTATGATCATAATGTCAAGTCTGCATAAGTTCACTTGCTTTCGACACTTATCCATTTTCTTGAAAATCTTTCTGTCCGAACAACCCTCTTCCACCAGACCTTGACTGAGCTGCACTACGCACTCTCAGCCCTTAGTGACCTTGCTCTACTACCTCGAACTTTGAAGTGCTTGAGGTTGTCCTTCGGGTCAGTTGCACTACGCAATCTCAGAGGTGAGAAGCCTGCCTGCCTCCCTGTTATCACCAAAAATTGATCACCTAGCCAGAACTTACTAGATGGATCGAAGTACACCATCTAGGGCCAATTTTACCATAGTAAAATTGCTTTCACTATAAGAAATGACTTAATAAACCATATTTGTTAAGTTATTTATGGTTAAACCCATGAGGAATAATTAAATAAATCATTATTTATTTAATTATCTCCTATGAATAATTAATTAAACCAATGTTCAACTAATATTCCTTGTCATATTTGACCCAATCATGAGAAATAATTAGATAAATAATTATTTTTCTTATTTTTCTCTAGAAATAATTAATTAATCATCATTTAATTATTATTCCTTGTCAAGTTTGACTAAATCCTCTAGGAATACTTAAACAAATCATTATTCCCTAACCACATTCCTTGAGATGATAAATAAATCATTTATTTATTTATCATTTCTAAATAAAAGTATTTAACCAATTTAAATACTTTTTCCCTCCAACCAAATACAATAAAATATTTCAAATGATTAATTTGAGATTTTGGTTAATATTATTGTATTATTTTCCATTATTCGAGAATAATCTAATATTTTGTTATAAATTGGAGGGTTTTAAATTCATTCTTCACTTTGGATCATTTTCATTGTTGCACTCACTATTGTAACTTTGATTATAATCACTGTCGCTTACCATTTTCTTTTTCCATTTGAGTTCCCATTGAGCTCAAACATTTTTTGTTGGGTTTTTCACATTGTAGAGAAGAGAGACCCTACAAAGTTGAAGACATTGGGGATAGCCTAGAACCCATCCCACGAAGGGGGACTGGTAACATCATTTGTTCCCTTCATAGGTGTCATATAATCAAATATATTCTTTATATCTGGTTTCCATTGAGTTATTGGAGTTATTTGCGCTTAATTCCTTATTTCATCTTGTTGTCTAACTATTTCTGTTGCATAGATTAGGACTTTGGCAGGTTTTGTTTCTATCATTTGCCGTAGATCCACAATGTTTTACAACCATTTTTAATGTTAAGGTTGTTTGTCATTTGCAATCTAAAGTGGTTTCTTTTCATACACCTTTGAGAAGAATACCATATAATAGATGGCGACTTCGTTACGTTTTTAATTTTGATTTAAACTGGGTGACCTTCAATTTTCAGCTTAAGGTTTTTTTTTTGTTTTTTTTTTGTTTTTTTTTTTTTTTTTTTTTTTTTTTTTTTTTATTTTCAGTCTCTTAATGTTGTTTACTAGCATTCTAACCCTAGATCAGTCAAATTTCTAACTTCCGAAAGTTTTCTAGTTATTTCCATAGGTAACAGGTACCAGTCGCACTTGAGACAACAAATTTTTTCTGCGATCTGCTGCCCGAGAACCAAGGAACAAAAAACACACTTTTCAGCCCCAAACCTATGCCCTGGAGGTCCAAAACACACTTCCTGGCTCAAAAAGTGCAATCCCCCTTGAAAACAGGTCATTACCTGTGATTTCAGGGTTTTTCGGGATTTTTCTGATTATTTTTTGGGTTTTTCCAAGAGCACTCTACTAGGTTGGTTGACCACTGTCTTAGCCCACTTAGGCCTTGATCTACTCTATTTTTCTTGTCGAAGTGGAATTTAGCCCCTAGGGATTCTAGTGTGCTTCCACCTTTGTAGGAGGAGTTCATTTGAGTAAGAAATACGAGTTTTTGCAGAGCTTTCAACTATACTTTCAGATTTGTACCTTTCTTTTTCAGATCTTTAAAGATAAGTTGTTTCCATCCAAAGTTCCATCTTGAACCTTGTTTGGTCATTTTCCTTAGGGTGCCACTGTTTTCTCTAGGTTCCACACCCATCACCCTATATTTTGCAGCAATTTTCCTCAATGGTTTTTTGCTATTGCTGCACCACTTTCTAGCGGCATAGTGTCATTTGATCCCAGTCACAACAAAGTTTTAAACATAGTGTGTGCAATATTTTTCTTTTTCTTTTTTCAAACACGATATGGGATTAATTAATAAACACACATATTTGCACACACAAGCACACCTTAAGCGAAGGGCGCTTGGCTAACACCGCCAAGCCAAGGCTTAACTTAATTAATTTATCTCCCCAACAGAGGCAGAGACATTTTGCTTATCTTCCTTCACCATTTCCATGTCACTTGTGTCTTGAAACCATTGCACCACCAAGGATTTTATTGCGGAGACTTTTAGGTCTTCACCCCCAGTTTCCGCTTAGACATATTACTCCTCCCCACAGGGTTTGAGAGTCCTCCCCCGAGTCCCCACATTGACTCTTCTTTTGGTTCATCTAATTCGTCATTCGATTCTAAGCCTCCTTCACCGCATACCATCTTTATGTAGGACCCACTGCAGGTGCAAGAAATCAATCTGGTGGTGGCTCCAGTTCTACCCCTACAGTCACCCGAATTTTAGCCAGTTGATTAATGACCCCATACACCATGATTCTAGTTGGCCAACTATGCAGACTAAGCTTCCCTAAGACATTCCCAAGTTTGAGGGTAATTATGGAGAGGACCCCACTTATCATGTCCGCTCCTTCCATATGTTGTGTTCGTCTAATTCCATCGCTGATGACTCCATTCGTCTTCGGTTGTCCCAACACATGCTCATTGGAGATGCTATGAAGTGGTACATTGACCAACCCTTCGCTTCTCATTCCACTTTTGTGATGCTTGCTAAATCGTTCCTTTCATATTTTCAGTTACCTGTTCGATACGACACTGATACAGAGCTCTTAACCACATTTTGTCAGTCCTCTCCCACCCATCTTTCTGACCATGTCCAGGAATGGCGTAGAAGGAGGAGAATGTGTCATGATCCTTCCTTCAAAGACTATGTCTAGCTCGATTGGTTTCTTAGGACTCTTTTGGCACCCATTTCCAAAGATGTCACATCTCACTTTCCTCAGACATAGGAAGAGGCTCTCCAGACTGCTCTGAGATATGACTTGATTTATGTTCAATCCGGTTATGTCTATACCATGATACCAGACCTGCCTTGTCTTAGTGGTGCCAATGCACTAGGGGAATCTCATGCCACCGACGGTATCATTGGAGCTATTTTACATCCTTCACCATATACTCAACAGAGTTATGGCTATCCACAGGGGGGCACCATTTCCTCCAACACTTATCCCCCTCCTGCCAGCAACGTGTATTCAGGACAAAGCACATATTATGTATTCACCCAACCACATTGGTAGATGTCATGGCCAGCTAGTGCTCAACCTATCTACCAGACCGTTTCCCCTTCACCATCTTGCACCTATGCATCGTCGAGCACTCCAACCCCTTAGGCATTAGTGTCGCAGTCTCCCATGAATATTCAGCCCCAACATCCACTTCCACCTCAAGGTCAAGTGTATGCACAACAAAGTGTGACCAATCCCCAAAATTCAAAGAAAAAGAATAAGGGGAAGGGTAACAAGGGTAACTAGGGTAACCATGGTAATCAACCTAACCAACCTCAGGGGAACCAGCCTAACACCAACAACTAGCAACAGGGAAAACAACCCAAGTAGAACAAGGCTGTTCGTATGAACAAGACTTGTGCATGTTGTGGCATACATGGCCATTATACTCATGAGTTTCCCCTCTTACCTCATATGCGCCAAATGTGGGAAGCCCAAGCATCTTCTAAAGATCAACCAACCATGCAACAATCACCTCAGAATCCTGCGCCATCTCAATCGGCCATGCTTACGAATCCTTTCCCTCAGCAAGGATTTGTTGTTGCTCAACCTCAGCCAACCCACCCCAACCTTCTGGTCCTGGTGACTACCAGATTCTCATGATGAATTCTAATGAGGTTAGTACCTCCAATGTCAATTTGCAAACTCGGTCACATCAATACGACAAGCCATCGACTTTGTCTGCAACCAAGCCCAAAACCAAAGAGTCTACTGAGTCTCTTATGACATCAAATGGTCTTTTAAGATCCCTTAGACCAAGGTTGAGTCAATTCCCAAGATCCAAAAATGGCCATTACACTGTAATTTGACTTCTAACCAAGCTTCCCACACATATAATATAGTAGACGACTTGGCGCAATCACCTGCCGACATGTCGATGCTGGAGGTCCTCTAGTCATGTCGATCTCAAAGGAAATCTCTACTAACTGCTTTGGCTGTAGTAGATCCTTTAAATGATCGTTCAATTTTCTTTCCTTTTGGTGCATCATAAAATCCTCCATTACCACCGTCCGTTGCTTTCCAGATACCAGTCCGAGTCCGTATGCCATCATTTCCTGATGCATTATTGATGAAGGTGCATCCACTTGTGTGATGCTTGCTTGTTACACATCATTTTGTCCCTATCCTTGTACTCCATGTTCCATGATCCTGGAGGACCTCTGCTGTGAAACCTACGTGCTTTCCCTTCATGAAGAAACTCCCATTGTGCCCCTCTTCATTAGCAGAACAATTCCCTTTTGCATCATTTCCCAAAAATGTTTTGTTTTTACCAGTTTACAAGACCAACGCTAATGACCCATGTCTTCCTCATGCTGATATGTAGGGATTATAACTTTCCATAGCACTGATCAGAGTGACTGACCCTTTTCCCAGTCGTGCTGATCCTCTTTTGGAAAGTTTTTAAAAAATGGAGCTGAAGCTTCTAGCTTTAGAAGCTTCATAACGGAAGTCAGGTAAATGGTTAGGCCGGATGGAGCTGAGGAGGTCAGTTTGGGCTCCTTTCCCCTATTAGGATGGAACTACCTCAAAAGATAAGACCTTCTCCCATGAGAAGAGGAACCATCTCCCTTCCATCCATGCTATATAAACCTCCACTTTTCCCAAGAATAAGCTAGTGTTAGCTCTTAGTTCTAATGAGGCTCTGGTTGAAGTTTTGATTGTGGAGTAATCAACAAGTTATTCATAGTTGTAGCTCTCTAGTTGTGTGTGAGGGAGAAGTGTGAATTTGGTTTAGTGTGAAGACTAAAGGGAAGAGCCTTAAAACTACCATTGTTGAGGCCATCATGGAATGCTAATGGAAGTGTGTGGGAACTCGGATTTGTCGGAGGAGAACAACAACGTCAAGACAATGGTTGTAATATAATATGTCATCTCACATGTTTATGGCTTAATGTTTCTTGACTTGTTAAGTAGGTTGAATACAATTTGTCTATTTTCACGGTTGTTGTTTGCTGTTGTTTACTTGTTTCAGATGCTCAAAGAAGGAAACAGGAGATAGCTGGAGTGAGGAAGCAAGGTCATCACCAAACAAGATAAGCGTACTAAGAGGTAAGCCCTCTTAATTGGTTATAACCTAAGGAAATATTCCATAGAATGTCTTGTTTGTGGCTAGACCCGCTCTTGACCTAGAGGAATTGTTTGTGTTCGCACTTAGATTTTTACTTCACCACAAATTGGTGACTCCACTAGGGAGCTAATCCTTCTATTTGATTGTTTGTAATTTCATGGTTTTGTGTGAACTTTTCTAGTTTCACCATTTCCCTTTAGTTCTGTCTACTTTGCCTTGTTTACAGCTCTGGGTCTGAAATTTACAGTAGCAAGTTTGGTCTCTGCCTTTGAATTTTTTTTATTTTTTCCTTGCATCCTCAGTCAACATGCTTATTTTGCTGACAGTCGTGCCGATCAACACAATATACTCAGAAACAATCGCGTTGACCCCCTTCTGGTGCTTGTTCTCAGTTAGGCAGTTGCGTTGATGCCTATATGTGAATATTAGGGTCCACCCTAGATCTCGACCAGTGTGTCTTTCTCTCTTGATTTTTTCCTCTTAGTTTGTGATCGAGAAACATATATTAAACGGATGGAAAGCACAACAATAGACGGACGACAAGCACAACAATAGAAAGCCTTGGTATTAGAACTTACTTCTTGATCAAATTCAAAAACTATTAAATAACAGATCCGAGGAAGATTACTTTTCCTCAACCGAGCATGCACGCGCAACTATGACCTCTCTCCTCGGGTCTTCAAACCCCTTTGGCTTATAGCTCAAAGTTCTTTTGGATTACAAGAACTGTCCTCAGACAGGCGGCCCAGTAGACTTCGATATTAATAAAAACAAGAGAGATACACAAAGCTTATTACAATATGAGATCTCAGAGTTCTCTGTTAAGCGATGCCTTTGAACTTCTATTGATCTCCCTTATATAGACTCTCTAACTCTACTATTATGACAAAACAGAAATAATTGAGGGGCATTTCGGCATATTTTCACTGATGGTGTCTACTCAATATTTCTGGTACAAAATATTCTACCTTATCTACAATCCTATCTACCATGGTCCCATCAGACTCCTATCTGAATCATAGTCACTTCCAGGATCATATTCTTTTGAGGAATCATGTGCTAGTCTAGGCATGTCGAGCATCTTTCAATAGTGTTGTTCTATCATCTTATCGTATTCTTTGTCCCAATCTATATCTACTGGGTCCTGGGCATCTGTCAGTGTGTCCTTTAAAGTAGATTCTTCTGCTTTTTCTTTTCCTTTGGCATCTTCATCTAGAATTATTGTCCTTCAGGATGTTGCTCATGATGATTCTCCCCTTTCCGTGTTTGTCTTTATTCGGTGGAGACCCTATTGTTGAGGTGTGTACATAGCCTCTTGTTTCTCCCACTTGTTTAGAAAAGGCAAAGAGATGCTATCGATGTCTAGAAAAGAGTCTTTAAACACATTTCGGACTGTGGATGACCTCTGTACTGCCAATTCGATGCCTTCTAAGAGTTCCCACTTAAAAATTTGAAACATATTAGTT
This sequence comes from Pinus taeda, assembly GCA_000404065.3. NCBI lineage: Eukaryota > Viridiplantae > Streptophyta > Pinopsida > Pinales > Pinaceae > Pinus > Pinus taeda. The sequence continues at coordinate 32,191 of APFE030884799.1, read as the reverse complement.
GAACCCATGCTCTGCAATTATTACTCATAAAATCTTTATTTTTCCAGCCTAATTTGAAAATCATTGATGTACAGGTTCTGTTTGAAATCATTAGGCTAATAATATGGATTAGATTGTTATTCCAATTAGGAGAAATAACACTGATAGTTACCAAAGCTTTTTGATTAATCATGAATCTTAATGCCTTGGGTTCTCCCTGTAAATCATCGATCTTTTTTAGAACCTGTAATTTTTTTGACAACTTTAAATTTCCAAATTCATTGAACCATCTAGCATGTTGCTTAATCATTTCTTGATTATTGTTGGTCTTGATTTCTCCGTTCCTTTCATGACTAAATACCTGTGCAAAAGGATTAGGATCAATGCTTTCTCTTAGCCTTAGACTGTGATAATCCCAAGGAGATGAGAAAGTTCTGAGATATTGCATTGTCCTTTGGATGCACTGAGATATCCTGGTAGTTGGATTTTTTCTGCAAAAACCATCTTTTATTTCCCAGTCAGCAAAACCTTCAAAAATTTCGTATTGAGGAAAAGTGTCATTTGCAGCATAATTTTCGTCAATCCTTTGCAGAAAGGATGCTTCTAATTCCTCAAAGATATCTGGGATTTTTAAAGATAGAATATATTTTCCTAATTCAGGCTTAATATGGATTTCTTCAAGATCTAATAATTTTTCTCCTATGAAAATGCTGAGACCAAAATCAATCCCTCCAATGAGCTGATAAAAATTCAAAATCTTTAGGATCCATATCATATTTTCAGTAAATTCACTAGACTATAGATATGAGAGACTTCTGAAAAATAATTTTACCTTCATGTTAGGTAAAGGATATACCTTTACCAGTTCAACATCTAGGCCTAACGACATACCTATATTCTTGGATTGCCAAGCTTTCTGACTATGTTCTCCCTAACTAGAAAGCTTCATTTAGCTTGCTTTGTGTGTTTTCTTGGTTTAGCCCACCCACTGATGTGTTAAGTCTGGCCTTGTGTGAAACTATTTTTTATTTTTTCTTTGAATCCATCGATTAGCACTAGTTGTCAGTTAGGCATCCGTGCCGATCAGTCCATCAGCGCTAGTTGTAGTACTAGTCAGTTGTGCTGGTCATGTCTATCAGTGCTAGTTGTCAATTAGGGACTCACTCCGGTCTTTGAGTTAAGAAAAAATTAGAATTTCTCCCATTCCAATGCTAGTGTGTCTTGACCCTTGGACTCTCTTTTTCCTCCCAGAAGTGACTAGGATGCTTTGGCTTCATTTTCAATTGAATGAGTGAAAAATTCTTATTTGTTCTCTTATTTCGAGTGTCTCTTTTGTCATTCCGAGCATAGATTACATTGCTTGGTTTGTCGATTGAATCTTTTATGTGTTTTATTTGTTTGATTTAAGGAAGAATCTTCTTTTAGTTTCATTTATCATGCTTTGGATTTGATTGATGCTTGTTTGTTAGGAACTGTGAAATTTTCATTAAAGTGATTTATGTGAAAGATTCATTTTTCATTTTATGAAATTGATAACATCATTCTAGTTTACTTAAGTGAAAATATTGCACTAGTAGCGTCATGAAGAAGCTAGAATTGCATTAGCATAGGAATGAGAAATGAAATGAAACTTCTTTTGTTGTAAAGGGATGATTAAGTGCATTTAGGACATGCATAAGTGAAATCTTTCATTCTTTCATTGTTGCATTGGTTGTGTTCTCTCTATATTTAAATTAGTGATAGCTTTCATCGAAGACAAAGATCTCTTTTCTCATATAGCTGCATGTAGGAGTTTTTCCAGATGACAACAGTAGGGCCTTGTAATTGAAACCTAATTCAAGATCAACCATTAAAATCTATTGAATTAACCTAAGGAAGCATTGAAACTTAACGGTCACATTTAGTGGTCTAGGCTAGAGACATGTTCCAGCATCTTTAAACCTAGCAGCTGTCATTTGCTTCTGCATTAGACAACGCTAGTACGACCTTGTGCTCCCCATACCATCGCGTATATAAAGGGAAACCCATCTAGGTTGAAAATAATTTATCCATAGGAATCTGAGTCTGCCTCCTTGTAAACGTGATACACCGAACACAACATTTGGGGAGATTCCCTACTCGTACTTCTCGGTTCGCTGAGAGGTCTTCTACAGTTCACAGTTACCTGGTAATCCTTTATCCTAGATTATCCTAAGTAGTCATTTTGGTCTTTTTGACTCTTTAAATTTTAAAGACCATCAAGCACTCATCCTTTTGATCTCGTTAACTCTGAAAGTGACTAGAGTCACCTTTTACTCTTTTCTCAACTCTTAAAATATGAAAAGGCAAAGTTTTTTTCAGTGTCTTAAAATTAACTACCCACGAAATATTCCTGGTTAAAGTTATCTTCCTTAGTGATTCTTTGGGGTCGATTCCAATGGCAACATTTCCAGAGTCTACCAGTCAAGGTTTCCCCTCGGATGGGAATCCTGGTCCTTTTCCTTCTTTTGGAAATGCTGGCGCTCCTTATATGGCAATGATGTCCCTCCCTAGGTTAACCATTGGTTTACCTATTTGGTTATTTTCAACCTCAGTTCTCCTGATTGTCCCAACTCTTGCCTAGAAATATCCTTCATTTGAACCACATCACGTTGATTCTAAGGTTGACCTCTCACCTTCTTCCCCTATTTCTTCACCTTCCTCTTCTAATTCGCCCGGTGAAAGTTTGAAATCCAGTAACCAGGAGGCTAAGAAGAAGAAGAAGAAGATGAAGAAGAAGAAGTCAGATAAGTGAGAGGCCAACCGTGCGGTTGCTACTCCAAATGAACCTTCTATAGATAAACCTTCTGATCCTCCATGGAAGGTCAAATTCCCTTGCAAGGTGTGTAAGGGTGACCATCTCCTTTGAGAGTGTCCTGACATGCCCAAATTATTAGAGGTATGCTCTCAAAAAACTGGATCGACCATCCCCATCGACCTCTGGAGATGATGTCGATCCTACACCCTAATATAAACGATGGTAAGAAGAAGGGAAAAATTAAATTCCCCCATGGATTATGTGAAGGAGAGCATCTTCTTCACCTTTTTCCTCTTATGGATAAAGCTTCCAAAGTTTTGGAAAACCTTGCAGCTCCTCAACCCCAACTTCCTGTTGGTTATTAGAGGCTTCCTTCTAACCCTCTCCTAGTTGGTAAAGAGATTGACTTGAATTCATCTCTTGCCCATCCTGCTCTTTCTGAGCATGACTCTCTTGTGTTCATTCCTGACCAACCATTGGTTGAAAAGAGTGTCGACTTGGCTCCACCTTCAGTTGTTTGCTCTGTTCATGAAGAGAGTAGTGATAATACTGCTCATGTTATTATCGTCTCCTTAGATTCTCATGAATCGAAGAGTGACCCTCCCATCCCAGTTGTTCAGGAGAGTCCTTCTCCTATTCCTGTGAGGCATGGGGGCAATCATATGATACCCCCACCAAGTAGTTCTGTCGTTTCTTTCAATTGGAGTCACTTGACTGCTTTCCACCTCCCATCTTATGTTCCTTTCCAGATCACAGTACAAGCCTATAATATGGTGGTACATGGAATTATATTAGATGAAGGCGCATATGTTAGCATCATGTCTTCTACTACTTGGCAAGCTTGGGGCTCCCCATAGCTTGTGTATGTCACTCAAAATATATTGGCTTTCAACAGAGGAACCAATCAACCCTTGGGGGTCCTTTTGAAGTTCCCTATTACTTTGGGAGGAAAGACTGTCTATATAGCTGTGATGGTAGTCCATGGTCCCTTAGATTTAAATCTTCTCCTTGGACGTGAATATGTTTACGTCATGGGAACTCTTGTTTCTTCACTTTTCCATGTGGTTTGTTTTTTGCACGAAGGGAGAATTGTGACTATCGATCAACTGTTGTTCATTGGTCACCAGGCACCTCCTTTGCAACCATCGTCACCTATCGTCTCTTGTTTGCAAGCAGTACCTTCCCCGCCACAGGTCAATTATGTGGCTATTCGTTTCGTCTCTGCATTTGCTGATGATCACACATATGCTATTGTACATTATGTACTGGGGGCATTGGAAACCAATTTGTCTTTGGTACCAGATGACATGTATTCCTCCAAGAGCGTGGTTCTTCCATCTAGTGAAGACCTCTTGGGAGCCATGTTATCTTATGGGTCATGAACAAAGGTCATGAGAATAGTTCCTTGTCTTGTGTCAAGCTCGTTAAGAAATGAAGCAAGGGTCAATGAGCATAGTTCCTTTTCTTGTGTCAAGCTCATTAAAAAATGAAACAAGAGTCATGAGGAGAGTTCCTGGTCTTGTGTCAACCTCGTTAAAAAATGAAACAAAGGGTCATCAAGCATAATTCTTTGTCTTGTGTCAAGCTCGTTAAAAAATGAAACAAAGGTCTCAAGGATAGTTCTTTTACTATGTTAACCTCATTAAAAAATGAAGCAACTCCCTTTTCTAAATCGAGTCTTTGATTAAGATCTCATAAAATCCCAGTTGAGTGTTTCCAAGATCTCGAAAGTGAACCTTCATTCCATCCACCTAGTTGAATGAAATGAAGCTTGGGGGGCATGTACCTTGATTGATTCATTATGCTAGGGGCATGAAAAATTATAGCAAGCATAGTTTTTTTGTTTCAGAATTGTATAAACATGAAACAGAATCCAAGAAGAGTTCTCCATGGTTCAAGCTTGTGTAAAAATGAACCCATTCCCAATTTACATCTTGTGATTTTTGTTTTTATCAGCTAATTTATGCTAGACGAGCCTTAGTTATTTCATTCCATCGCCACCATCTCTTTGGCTGATCATACACTTTAACTTGGTTGTTCTTCCTTTCCTGAGGAACCACAATGATGAGTGGTTTTATTAGTCAGCCTCTTGACCATTACATTTTTTGAGAAGTTCCACCATTGTTGGAATCAGTTGCTACCCTTTATACCACTCATTCCTCCAGGACGAGTCACCTTTAAGCTATCTTTTGACTCGTAAAAAATGAAAAGATCGCCAAATATTTTTCCCTTTTTTAACTCGTAAAAGAGAATAAAAATGGGGGGTCTACTTTCAAGCTCTTTTCCGACCCTTTAAACATGAAAATATTGTGAAGCTATTGTCGTTTTGAACTCATTAAAAGCTGCGAAATGTCGTTTACCCAGTATACATTTACTCCTTTTTCAGGCTGGGATGAACTCTTTATGAAAAAGGTACTCCTTGACTGAAATGGTCAAGCGGTTCTCTCGAGTATCATTTTCTACCTTTTCAGGCTTAAGAGACACAAATGTACGAAAAGGGACCATGTGGAGTTTTCTTTTTCTTGTCTTTTTCAATCTCTCTAAACATGAAAAAGATACCGAGTTTCACCCTTGTCAGACTCGTTAAAGCATTAAACGACATTGGATTTTTCACCATAACGAAAATGAGCTTCTCCTTCCTACGGCTCGTTAAACTTACTAGGTCGGATTCATCCGAAGGATGGACTTATAGTGCGAGCACATGATAACCCCTTCAAGTTTGCGATAAAAAATAATTGGGGTACCTGCCATAAATGGTGGGGGGGAATTTGGAAATTCGATCAGTCGTGTCAGCAGCTCACTCTTGAACATGACACCTACTTTGTGTCGGGTTGGGATATCCTCACTTCATCTTTGACCTTCCTGGGTTATGGAATTTATTTTTACCTTCCATTTGATCTCTGCCACATCACCATGACCACTGATCTTATGGATCCAAAAGCTGCCAAACTTCCAGGTCGTGTCGCTGATATGTTCAAGAGTTGTCCTTCTACAGTTACACTTACCCCTGATTCTCTATATCATCCAAAATCATTTTGCATCCCTTTGTCTCATGTCGATGATGTGGGATACATCATGGCCCTCCTTCGACATGGTCTCTTCCTGTCGACTTCAGCTCATTATCTAGGAAGCTGACTGAGAGACTCCCTTCTAATACCTTAGAGTTTGCATGCCCTAATGGCAAGTTATTCACACTCGACGACAAGTTCACATCATTGGATTTCGATCGGGTAATTTCATAGGTGTTCGACTTCAGTTCCTTTATTCACATTCCGTAAATTGTGTTGATAGTACCTTGAGGACCATTTTCATTATTGGTGGTTTCTCTCATGCTTGTTAACAGTTCACATCATTGGCTGGTAATCAAGCGATTTTCTAGCATGTTCAATGTCAACACATCTATTCACATGTTAGAATTTGTACTTTGATCAGGTTGTGTTGGAGCACAAGACCTTATGCTTAGATTACAAAAGTCTAGGTTGTAAGGCGGTGTGACATGATTGTGCTAATATGTATGTCTCTTTCAGATGGGTGGTTGTGACCATACCATTAGTTGTCATATGTGATCCTTCTCATTATTGGATGGCTATGACCATGCCTTGGTTTCAATATGATCCTCTTTATCGAATGGTTGCGCCCATGCCTGGATCCATTTACATGATCATTCTTTGGATGGCTGCATCCATACCATGATTCATGTATCATTTGATAGAGTTTTCAGTAATGTATATGTATTTGTACTTGCTTGCAGGTTTTCCGAAGATAGACTCCGGTTCCCCACATTGATTCATAAAGAATTTCACCCCTCACTCTAGTTTGGCCTTCACGCTTTAGGGGGCATATGTTACACAACATTTTGTCACTATCCCTATACTCCCCATTCCATGATCCTGGAGGACCTCTGTAGTGAACCCTACATCCTTTCCCTTCATGAAGAAACTCCCATTGTGTCCCTCTTCATGAGCAGAACAATTCCTTTTTGCATCATTTCCCAAAAATCTTCTGTTTTTCCCAGTTTACAAGACCAAAACTAATGACCCGTGTCTTCCTCACGCCAATATGTAGGGATTATAACGGTCCCTAGCTCTGACCGGAGAGACTGACCCTTTTACTAGTCGCGCTGATCCTCTTTTGGAAAGTTTTTTAAAAATGGAGCTGAAGCTTCCAGCCCTAGAAGCTGCGTAACAGAAGTCTAGTAGATGGTTAGGTCGGATGTAGCTGAGGAGGTCAGTTTGGGATCATTTCCCCTATTAGGATGGAACTACCTCAAGAGATAAGACCTTATCCCATGAGAAGAGGAACCATCTCCCTTCCATCCATGCTATATAAACCTCCACTTTTCCCAAGCACAAGCTAGTGTTAGCTCTTAGTTCTAATGAGGCTTTGGTTGAAGTTTTGATTGTGGAGTAATCAACAAGTTATTCATAGTTGTAGCTCTCTAGTTGTATGTGAGGGAGAAGTGTGAATTTGGTTTAGTGTGAAGACTAAAGGGAAGAGCCTTAAAACTACCATTGTTGAGGCCATCATGTAATGCTAACGAAAGTGTGTGAGAACCCGGATTTGTCGGAGGAGAATAACAACGTCAAGGCAACAGTTGTAATCTATTCTTGATTTAATATATATCAACTATCGATTGATTTCCTACATAATATGTCATCTCACATGTTTATGGCTTAATGTTTCTTGATTTGTTAAGTAGGTTGAATATCACGGTTGTTGTTTGCTATTGTTTACTTGTTTCAGATGATCAGAGAAGGAAATGGGAGATAACTGGAGTGAGGAAGAAAGGTCATCACCAAATAGGATAAGCGTACTAAGAGGTACGCCCTCTTAATTGGTTCTAACCTAAGGAAATCTTCCATAAAATCTCCTTTTTGTGGCTAGAACTGCTCTTGGGCTAGAGGAATTGTTTATGTCTGCACTTAGAATTTTACTTCACCACACTACTGCCATTTGGAAGCAACTCAAGTCACATGAACTGTCCCCATCCACCATCATTTTGCATGCTTGGGATGGTCACTCCTCCCAACCTCTCAGCATGTATCACAATTGTCCAATGACTCTTATGGGCAAGATTGTTTTGGTAGACATTGAGGTTATCGATGCCCCTCTATATTACAACATTCTATTGGGTCGTAGTTAAACTCATGCCATATCATCCATCACGTCTACGATTTTCCGCAATATGTTCTTCCCCCATGAAGGGAAGATCATCACTATCGATGAATTGATGTACTACGAGCCATCATCCTTGCCCTCCCCTGAGTCCATTATCTCATTGATGTCCAACAAGAAGTTTGCCATCCCTATCACTAGTGTTTCACCAGGAGTCTACATAGATTCCACCTTGCTGGGTGCTTTCCCTAGTCCTCCCCCTCCCATCTCTGAGTCCATCTCATTGAATGTTTACATGTTACAAGTGTCACGGGCTGCTAAAAATCAGTCTGGTACCTATGGTCAATAGTTAGTTCCAAAACACCCTACTGTTACAACTTCAACTGAGCCATTAGGATCTACCCCTCCAAGACCTCCTCCTTTTGTGGGTGCCTATCCTTTGTTCCCACCAGGAACTATTCCTCTAGGTCTTAACCATATAGGAACTATTCCACTGGGACAATATCCTGCACGACATATACCTTTCTTGTTTCCTCTTCCTAGAATATTTTCTGTCCCTTTCATGAATTCGTTGAATCTCCCTAATATGACTTTGGGGATCCTAGTCTAGTACATTGATCCTCCAGTGAGCACTCCACCTAGTCATCTCAGACCATATCATGATTTGACTTGGTTCAATTGGTCCCTACGACGCCTACCGCTACTCTAGTTCCACCACAACCTCAATAGGAACCCACTCTTGTTGTGAAAGCATCCAGATAGGGCAGAAAAGCCAAGAAGAAGTAACCTAAGGACAAGGCTCCCCAGACAACGCTAGCTACCCCTAAGCGTACAAAGTCGACACCTCATTGTGCCTTGTATGAAGTTTTTGGGCATGCCACCAATAATTGTCCTAAGATCCCTCGCTCAAGTCCATAGCCAATGATACGTTTCCTGAGTCTAACATCCCAGTGGTCCATGTTACCTCACCTGACTCTACAAATAAACTTAAATCGTTGTGCATGAATCAACCTTGTTCTTTCTGTGATAACTATGAATATTATACACATCATAATCCATGTCTCGATGAGTTTCCTGAATACCTTCAGGCAGTTCACAAGTTCGAGGCCACTCGTAGTGGGTCATCTAGCCCTCTGCTTGTGAGTTCTTGTCCCACTCCTGGACCAAAATAGGGGGACTCTGGTCCCACCATCATGATCCCTCCCCCCGATGTTGATATGGTAGACTCCACGGTCCATATACTTTACCTATCATCATCCTTGAGATCCTCATAGGAAAACCTATCTGATGTTCCCACGCATGCTTCTATCAAGGCTCCCTCATCGAAACCTAGGTCCCAACATCGGTAGATCTTCCATCTACTAGTTGTTCGTTTACCACTCTAGACGTTGTGTATGTGAACCTTCTTTCTCAGGACGATGTACCAGGTAGTTCCACCACATCATGTAGTCAATCTTCTTCATGTCCTCCCATCTTCCATTCTAATAAGGACAACATGGAATCCATGTATACCCCTGATTACTCTTGGAATGATATGCACCATTGTACGTACTTCCTTCCATATTTTTGAACCCATAAGTTTCCCCCCATCTTACTTGTGATAATTGATGACATATTCGATACCAGGCTCCTCACTATATTTTCATTGGTAATGACCTTTTTCGTTGTGGTGTTAATTTTATCCTTCGTCGTTGTGTCACTAATCTTGAAGTAGAGCAAGTGCTCAATGCTTGTCATAGTGGTGCTTATGGTGGTCACATCTCTGGTATGGCCACTGCCAAGAAAATCATGAGTGTTGGTTACTTTTGGCCTTCTCTCTTTAGTGATTTCATTGAGGCACTCAAACATTGCCCTAATTTCTAGCACTTTTCCCCAAAGGCAAGAGCCCCACCGACTCCCCTCCATCATGTCCTTGCAGCTGGTTCTTTCTGTAAATGGGCCATTGACCATTGTCTGTTAATAACCATAAGTATATTATCGCGATGGTTGACTATTTTACCAAATGGGCTAAGGCCATGCCTACGTTCAACAACACGATAGCTACGACGACCCTTTTCATTTTTAACCATGTTATTGCTCAATTCAGGGTTCCGAAACAATTGGTCTCTAACCATGGCCAACATTTTGAAGATGAGGTATGGCGTGAGATATCCTCGTTGTTGGGCTTCCAACACCAGTATTCATCATCTTATTACCCCCAATGTAATGGAAAAGTTGAAGTAGTCAATAAGATTCTCAAAACGATGCTTCGGTGGATGGTGAATAAGCACAAGACCAATGCTCTTCCAAGCTTTGTGGGCCTATAGAACTTCTATTAAAATTTCCGCCAAGTTTACTTCTTTCCACCTTGTTTTTGGTGAGGAGGAAGTCTTAACGATCGAGTGTGAAATCCCTTCCCTTCACCTAGCTGTCGAACTTCTCCCTAACACCTAAACATTAGAAAAAAGACTTATCATGCTTGAGTGTGCCTTTGAGCCCATCGTGTTGCTTTGCAAACCATTGAAGCGGCCAAAAAGGGCACCAAAGCTCAGTATAACTGAAAATTCCACCCTCGTACCTTCCACAAAGGTTATATTTTTCTGGTGTATGACTAGGCCCACGATATCCTAGGCCATGGGAAGTTTGAATCATTATGGCTAGGACCTTACATCATTCATAAAGACTTAGGCAAAGGGGCATATCTCTTAGAGGATTTCGAAGGCCAACTTCTCCCTAATCCTCACAATGCAGTGTACCTCAAGAAATTTTACCCGTAGCATATCCCATTGATTTGCATGTTTTTATTTCTTTCATGCATTTAGGTAGGTTGCATCATCTCATTTGTTGTCTTTTTCACCTTTTAGATGGATCCTTCATCCACACTATATATCAGTTATGCCGATGGTGTGAGTCGCTTCTCCAAGAATCTAGCCTAAAAAACATGGGCCATTTTCACCCCCTTGCATATGCAAGTCCATGCTAATGGTTTTTGAAAATGCAACAAGATGATGGAGCTTAGTGAAAAGAAGTCGCCTTCACTAAGTGGGCCCGCAGGCTATTTTTGGCGCAAAGTCTATTTTTAGACTATGTCTATTTTTAGACATATGGATCATGGTCTAGGAGTTGCAGGATGCTATTTATGGATTATTGGTCATGTTGGTAAAAATAGATGGACCTCTATTTTTAGACATATGGGCGAAGTCTATTTTTAGACTGCCAGTCAAAAAAATAGAACAGTCGAATATTATTAGCTCTTAATAATATTTGGACTATAAACATTATCTTATCCTCTTTCAGCACTTCAGTTCGAGCTACGGATGTGGCACATGCAACTGCCAGAAGGAAATACGCTTTTCCTATGGGTTAATTGAGCTATTGCATGATAGACTTCATTTAGAACTCAAGTGATTGAGTTTGGTGGAGTTGATGGAGTTGTGTTCAGTTTGACTTAGTTGAACTAGTTGTATTTAGTCTAACTGACAAATACACTAGTGATGAGTGGTGTGAAATAATTATTAATTAATTCAGTAATTATTAACTCATAAATCAACTAAAGAATACATCAGTTAACTCAGTGCATGGACAGTTCAGTGGAGATAAGTGTTAGAGGTGGGTGAAAGGGTGGAGACTACTATCAGTTGTGACTATAGCTGTGCATGAGATTTGCACTATCATTGATTGAGATGGCCAATGAGGATTGCGCAGTACAAGCCAAGGGAATTCGAACTTGGATAAGATCTATTCTCAACTTGGATTGCACAGTAGAGGCAGGCAAACAACGGAGGAGATTTGAACTTGTGACTTGTTCAGATCTGAGCTGGTTTTGTGTGTAGCATGTGGAGATAGTACTGAGTACTTGTGAGGAGTATTGTACTATGTATTGTTACATGTTCTCTATCATTATAATATACAGATAGTTGGGGGTTTTCAGCTGTATGCTTTCCCCATTACTTACTGTGTTGATATGTGTGATTGATGTTTCAATGTGCGCATGCGATTGTTTTTTAATTCCCCAAATTGATGATCAATGGTAGAGGAGGTTATGTATTATGCATGCATTTCACAAATAGTGTATAATCAGGATAATCTCTATGAATAAGTGTTATATTATTCAAATTTCTACATGGTATTAGAGCGAAGTTGATCATCATATCTATTATTCAGAAAGTGATTACATTTTATTTCTTCACGCAAAGTATGTAATCGGGCCAGGTAGCCTCTGGATTCATCCTTCTTTTGGAAGGTGATATATCCGGTAAATGCCCATACAGTCAATCTCTGTACGAGAAATACTTTGTTCTCACGAATTTTAGATCAGAAGCAGTTGAGTTTTGAGCTGGTGGAATTCGAATTTGCA
>APFE030884799.1:3941-14379 GCA_000404065.3 Pinus taeda | reverse complement strand
GGGGGGGGGGGGGGGGGGGAGTTCACTCAAGAAATAAATGTCTTGGAAAGAGAACTCGATCTTGTGCCATTGCACCAAAAATACCTCTTGGTTAGGATTCCAGTAGCTCACAATCCTCGAGAACAAGGGCTCACCTGCCCTTATCAATAGTTTCTTTAACAACTTGAGAACCTTGTAGCGAGCTAGTGCTCCTCGAACCACCTGATTCCCACGAATCTCGGATTGAAGGGTGTCCAAATCTCATTCGTGCCCGTTTATTTTCAACTCTACCATACTTTCAAAACACCACATGTATTGTTAGTTTAGACATGAAAACATTGGTCTTGACTATTTAGACTCCAACCCCCACAGGCCAATAGATCACCCTCCCTCTTAGGTCCAACTCACATTTTTCAGCCAAAAAAGGGTGAGCTCGCCAGTTTTTGACCAATTCTTGTGAGCCAGATCAGGCTTCAGGCCCACAAAAAGTGTGATCCAATCATGAGGAGCAACAGGGGTCTCCTAGGGAGCTGTGGGGCACCAAAATCAATAAGTAAACCACTAAAATTGAAGAGATGAGTAAGGGCACCTACCTGAAAGTTGCAGATCCTGATTCTGACTGTCAGTTTTTCCACTATGATATCCACAAGATTTAGGGCATTTTCCTCCTCCCCAAATTCACCAAATCTCAATTAGAAAATGAATTAAATTGGAGGGAAAAAAACCCTTTTCTAGGAAAACCCACAGTTTTTCTGTCACCCATTGCGGCCAAAATATAACTTGACTTGACGAACCTCAACACCATTGGAAAGATCTCATCGATCACTATTATGGGTCTCTCTTCATTTTTGATGATTTGATACTTCACTCGAAAGCCATTTTTCTAAGAAGGGTCACTTTGTCACCTCTCAAAATCGAATTTCTTCATATGCGGTGCTTTTACTTTGGGGACCATCTTCCCTTAGCTCTTTTCATCTCACGTGTCCATTTTCGTTAAGAGAAACCACCATTTTCTCATGTTTTCATGGTCCCAACTGAGCCTATTCTATGTGGTAGCATCATCGAGTCACCCTTGTTCAGAGCATCTGCGATGAGTCACCTTTGCATTCATGGAGTCTGTTTCGCGTCCCATTGTATCATGTTACAATATTCCATCCATATTTGTATACCATTCATCCCGTTTTTCCCATTTTTTCCTTCATCCATACTGTCTAGCATCCCCTTTGTAGTCGAGTTAGTTGCTGCTAGGTCAACCATGCACTTCATGCTCTGACAAGGGAAGTTGTCTATTTGTCCCTCAGTCCCATTTTACCCATTTTCCCTAGTGTCAGTGCATCAGTCACATTACTATTTTCCCTTGTGCCTTAGCTGAGGATCCTCATTACCTAACCTGTGGCAGGCTCTATTCCGTCGACATCAACACATCTATTCCAGAAGAACTACCTAGAGGGCAGTGTATCTTGGTCCCAGCTTCCGCTCTTGCTCGATGGCTTAGATCAAGCAAAGAGAATCATCATTGCGCTTTGACTTGATTTTTTCATGCTTGTGATTTATACACTTGATGGTCGAGTGATGCAACAAATTGTACCAGCGATTCCTGGGTGTGTGTGAGATGTTTGAGACCTCACGAGGGGGTGGCCCTTCAGGTAGCCCCCCACATGCTCAGATGACTTCATCTTATGCTACAACCTCAGATGGAGTTCCGCAGATTTGATGGGTTCGGTTCCTGCTGCTTGTAGTGCTCATAGCATTCATGTCTCCTTCAAATGATCCATTTAGTTTTGCAGAGTCCTTTCATGTTCAACAGGGGTTCTTTGGTTGTTATACCCTCCCTCCCACCCATTTTTCAAGGGAAAGGCCATTATGTCTCATGTACTCAAATGTTATTGTATTTAGTCCTGGGTCATGTTTTTCCAGGTGCATTATGTATATGGGATACATTGTATTATTTTCTGGCTCATTTATGCTAGCATGTCATTGTATTATTTTCTGGCTCATTTATGCTAACATGTCATGTACCATTTAGTAGGTACTTTAGTGCTCAATTTAATTTTGCTAGGTGCACCATTATTATTTTTACTCAGTTATCTCAATGGGTATGGGTATGGCTCCCCTACCTCATTTGATATCATGTACCACAACCTTAAATGAGACTTACATTAGTTAGTTGGTCTTGCCCCCTTAGTCACTATCCTCTTTCGATTCAGCTCCATTGGTCTCTCTCTCTCTCTTTGAATCCCCTCATGTGTCTAGTGATTGTGTCCTTACAACGTACTCTGGTCATACATTTTGCTCCTAACACTATTACATTGGGGGGAAATCCGTTATCACGAAAAATTTATCATCTAGCCATAACTTACTAGATGGATCGAAGCACACCATGTAGGGCCAATTTTACCATAGTAAAATTGCTTTCACTATAAGAAATTACTTAAAAAACCATATTTGTTAAGTTATTTCTAGTCAAACCCACAAGGAATAATTAAATAAATCATTATTTATTTAATTATCTTGTAGGAATAATTAATTAAGCAACTGTTTAACTAGTATTCCTTGTCATATTTGACCCAATCATGAGAAATAATTAGATAAATAATTATTTTTCTTATTTTTCTCTAGGAATAATTAATTAATCATTATTCCTTGTCATGTTTGACTAAATCCTCTAGGAATACTTAAACAAATAATGATTTGTTTATTATTCCTTAACCACACTCCTTGAGATGATAAATAAATTGTTTATTTATTTATTATTTCTAAATAAAAGTATTTAACCAATTTAAATACTTTTTCCCTCCAACCAAATATAATAAAATATTCCAAACGGTTAATTTTAGATTTTGGTTAATAATATTATATTATTTCGATTATTCGAGAATAACCCAATATTTTGTTATAAATTGGAGGGTTTTACATCCATTCTTCACTTTGGATCATTTTCATTGTTGCACTCACTGCTGTAACTTTGATTATAATCATTGTCTCTTACCATTTTCTTTTTCCATTTGAGTTCCCATTGAGCTCATTTTTTTTTGCTTGGTTTGCACATTGTAGAGAAGAGAGACTCTATAGAACTGAATACATTAAGGACAACCAAGAACCCATCCCACAGAGGGGGACTTGTAACATCATTTGTTCCCTTCACAGGTGTCATATAATAAAATCTATTCTTTTTATATCATTTCCCTTGAGTCATTGGAGTTATTTGTGCTTAATTTTTATTTCATCTTGCTATTTAACTATTTTTGTTGCATAGATTAGGACTTTGCCAAGTTTTGTTTCTATCATTTGCTGTAGATCTACACTATTTTACAACCATTTTTATTGTTAGGGTTATTTGTCATCCGTAGTCTAAAGTGGTTTCTTTTTGTACACTGTCGATGAGAATACCATATAACACTCCCATAATTACGTAGAGACTGCCTCCATGACCAAACTGAAGTGCACATTTCTCAAGCACAGTCATCATGTCTCCTTCTTACCTATCAGAAGCCTGCACTACTCTAAGACCTGTGTCTACACTATTCACCAAAACTATGCAAACATGCACAATTGGTCCTTTGCTGCCTTGCTCTGTAATGTTCTTAGAAATTTCACAAAACTCCCCAGCTGACCCTTGCTCTGCACTGCCTTCAGCAATTGTGCAAACATGTCTAGTAGTTCCCCTGCTGCTTGTCCTGCATTGTTCCTAGAAATTATGCAGTCACGCTCAACAGGTCCCTCTGTAGCCCTAATCTATCTTCCCTCTAGAAACTACACATAACTGCCCAGTTGTACCTCTGCAACCCTTCTCTATCTTCCCTCTGGAAACTACGCAGAGGTGTTCCCCCTCAAGGCCCCACCTTGCAACTGACACTAGTGACTTTCATTGTGTAATTATGCCTCCCAGCGGTCAGTGCATAGTTTTTCCCGATAGTGCAAGTTGTCCTCCCGTAATTCCTCATTCCAGCTTGTGCTATGCTCTGTGTTGTCTCAGTGAGTTATTATCCCTCCTTGTCACCCAGAACATGAGAACAATTCATCATGCTAGATTAGGAGTTTTGGATTTGATGTCGTCCCGTCATGAGTGAATTGCAGGAACAGGTACATTAGCGAATCATGGAGAGATGATGAAAGAGATAAATAAGGAGCACACATGCTAAGGAATTGATTTTAGTTGGAAGAATGTACCAAGCATATCAAGCAACAAGCGAAAGGAACACATGCATTGAACCATCATGAAAGACCAAGACCATCGAAGACCCCACAACACTATTCCATGCAGAGGAGAAGACAAAACACACCAAGAGTACATCCTTCACTCAGCAACACAACAACTTGACACGGACACCATACTTAGCCAATACATGTCACTAGTTTCATGTCGAATTGTGTCATGAAATGTCTCGGCCACATCACCATTATGGGCCATATTCGTTGTAACTGAATATAATGTAAAGTGAAGTCCAATGGATGCACACAAGAAGTCGAAGAGTCATGTGTGTTGAAAATTCATGGGATGTTGAATAGTCATGAGGGTAGTCCAAGAGTCACAAGGGTCAAGCATCACCCTTGGCTATACATACCCCTCCCATTGTATGAGCAAGGACTTTTCACCTTGGCTCCTCCCACATAGCCTTAAGAGTATGTAGTATGTTCTTTGAGGAGAGATGAGTGGCTCAAATGTCCCACTACTAGGACTAGAGATGTATGGTGTACAAATTTGTCTTGGGACTTTTGCTTAATTCAGAATCTTGTTAAGGCCAACACATTTTCATGCATGTTTTTTAGATGTTTGTAAGACTACTCTTTAAACATTTGTAATGCATGTTTTCTTAACCTGTACTAATATAGTTGAACTACTTTGGTTGTTTTGTTGAATATGTGTTGTATTTCTTATCACTGTTGTCTTGTCCTTGTGGACTACTCCGCAGGAAATTAGACAAACCTGTCTTTTTTACTGGTTATAACGATCGTCACATCTGTGTGGAGTACTCTACTGGATGGTGTACGCGTTTTCCCTTGTACTTTTGTTTTAATGACTTTTGTGTCTGTTGTGGACTATTCTGCTAGATTCTAGACAGACCCTTTCTGGTTCACGTGTGTCTCTTTCTAGGTGGTACTACTAGCTCTCACTTAGAGGCTCACTTTACTCTCCCCTTTTGTAGTAAGAGAACCTTGACATGGTTACAATCCGCACTTACAAGGCACATGTACCTTGCTATTTGAAGATACCAGTGTAACACTCTCATGTGCTGACAGCTAGAGCCAAGGCATATCTCTAAGTATATGACAATAGGGCCTTCATACCGGATGGGACTCCTACACCAAATGGTGTGAGGTCTAGTTGGGACTTCACATCGGGGAGATCCCCTTTGTTGGCAGGTCTAGCACTGTCAACAAACTCTTATAACCCTTAATTCATTTTACTCTAGATCTCTATATGAATATAAATTTTAGCATTCATTCCCATTATAACCACTCATCACTATATAATCACAACCATGAACCCAAATAATCCATTTTCGTGAAATCTTATACTCCATATTAGACCCATTACCCTAATCCTGATTAATCACTATTAGTATTAGCACCAAACCATGTCAACCCTTACTATCTATAACCCCTAATCCTTCTAACAAATAGTATGTATCCCTCAACTTACACAACCTATGATCCTTATAAAATCTAAATGATTCCCTTGATAACCCTTAAACAATACCCACTATGACTCTAATTACTCCACATGTCACCTCAATTACCCGATAACCATTATGATTCCAATTAGTTCTATAGTCCTTAATATTTAAAAACCTTATATCCTCCAGCCCTTTATCCCATAACACTTAATCTCAACAATGTTTAATTTAGAATCCATATAATATATATTAACTAGCATTTAACCCATTTAGCTATGAACATTAAACCTATATAATTGCCAATACTTGACTTTTGACCATAAAACATACATATATCCCAAATATTATATTTCCTTACCCATATAATCTTTTAATTTTGTAACCCCTGACCATTTTCCTCTAATTCATAGAACTACAATAATACTTATAGTACTACCATTTAACAACTTACGCTTATTTTTCATTAACCATGTACCAATCTTTATAATCATGTTGTAGCGGCTGCAATACCCTCCAAACTTTTGGCCTGCATTCAATTTTGGAGCCTCCCTTGAGTTTCTACTTGATGTTTGCACATGCTCGAGCTCACCTCGTGGGCTCGTTTGAGTCTTTGCACCCTCCTTGCTTGATAGTTCAACGAGAAACGTTTTCATGTTGGTAACAATGTCTCACTTGCGACCATGTTCTGGTCATACACAAGGTCTCCGCTTCGTGTGTACATGTTGTATTCACTATGTAAACACTCGTCGTGCTCACACATGGAGTCGTATACATTGTCGTGCAAGCATCGTCATGTTCGTCCAACGATCAATCACAAGTGTCGTGCTTGTCGACTCATATTGTCGATCAATCACGTTGATCATGTGTGTCTGGATGGTTTGAGTCATCTCATTGTCAATTCATGTGACTGTGTTTGCAAGGTTGCGTATGCACATTTTCACTTGCTTACACACTTAGTCCTTTTGCTGAAATTATGAAAACTAGATCACGCCCTAACAGCTGGACCTTCACCCCGCCATCGACTCGACCGACTGTCACCTAGAATAGTGCAAGAAGCACTAGCAAGCCATTTCAAGTTCCGCTGCCTGTAAGATGATCAATCAACCCTCTTGCTGGTCAACCAAAGAGTTTAACCAGGTAAACACCCCGAGTCTGACTCCCCTCAAAAATTGCATAGAGGATGCAAACCATGCCTGCTCCGCCGACTGAGAAAATTGCGCAAACAGGCTAGAAAGACACCCAGTGCCCATCCCCATCTCCCCCAAAAATTGTGCAATTTTCCCAGCTAGCCCACTAGTTAGCCAACCGACTTCTCACCTGGAAAGCAGCGCAGATTTCATGAGCAAGCCCTATATTTCCTAGTAGTTCGCTCAGCTCAGAAACTGTGTAGAGCTGGTCAATAGGTTAGCCTCCCAGCATCAACACAATTTTTCCTGCTAGCAGCTCCCAGCAGCTTGCTGCCAGCGCCCTCCAGGAATTGCACAATTTTTCTACCAAGCTCTCGCAACACGCTCCTTCCAAAAATTAAGCAGATTTTGTCTGCCTAGCCTTCCTGCAGCCCTAACTGCTCCTCCCAGAAATTGTGCAGATTTATGCTCCAGCCGAGTTAGATCCCACGAATAGTCACTGCTCGGAGCCTGCATCCCAGCTCGAAACCTAACTCGTGCAGTTTTGTAACCTTGTCTTCTCTCCCAGTCACCTGCATGCGAAATGATCATGCATCATGGTAGACTAGGATGTTTATGGATTTGATGTCGTCTCATCATGAGTGACTGCAGATATAGGTAAATGAATAAACATGGTGCAACGATGGATGGGATGAACAAGGGGAGTACATGCAAAAGGACATGTTCGCGAACGGATGAACAAATGATGCATGCAAAGATATGTGTTCGTGGATGGATGGATGAATAAACATACACTTTTCACGAACGGTCGAACCTGTCAAGCATGCTAACATACAAGCAAGGAGCCACATGTGAATGAAACATCAAGAAAATCCAATGACTATCGAAGACTCCGCACATCTTGCCATGCAGAGGTGAAGTTGTGATGTACCATGAGGACATCCATCACCTAGAACAACTACAACTCAACATGCACATTGGCAGCAACACGAATGTACCAGCACTGTTGTTACACAAAAATATCGTCACCTTGATTATTTGCAGTCGGTGTAGGCCTATCATCACCTATACCAGCTTCCTAAGCAAGTCTTAAACCTCAGCTCTTCAAAACAAGCTTGAGAAAAGAGAGAAAAGACATCAAAAAGCAATATAACTCTGGTTCTACACTTTCTCTTAGCTTTTCCTACAGGCCCCCACCTTTTGTTCAAGATATCTGCGTACTTATATGCTCTGTATGTAAAGGGGAGGGTGCGTACCCCTATAAAAGTCAAAAGGCACAATTTTTATCTTAAAAAACTCATCTTGGGTTGATTCTAGAGTTTTCTAGAAGGATTTGTTACGTGGATTGTTCGCTCCAAGTTTTTCATGCATCCCATATAAGGAGGAACTAATCCCTTGTTAAGAGGAGCTATCCCTTTGAAGGAGGACTCTATCCCTTTGAAGGAGGAGCTTGTAACTGATCTCCATTGCACTATAAATTGAGGCATTGGGTCAGTGGCCAGGGAGGTTAGAAGCTCAACTTTTGAGGGTAAATGCTAGTGAAATCAAGACTTCCTATTTGAGCTTAAGAGGAGAGATCACATACCTTTTTGGCCCCATTAGGGAGTGAGTGAAGCTTGTCAAAGTAGAGGAGACTTCTTGTTGGACCTTGGAAGGAGCTTGTACAGCGTCAAGGCAAAGTTTGTAAGGTTCTTTTCTTTTGAATTAATACAATCAAGATCATTTTTCTCAACAAGTATCTTATGCTATTTTTTTCATGGAATCCTTGACTTTCATGTTAAATATGTTTTATAATCTTGGATATTCAGGTGCTATTTAATTGTTTGCCTTGTTTGTGCTTGCAAGTTTGCGACAAAGGAACTTACTTGGATCAAAGAAGCGAAGGCATCTCCGAACTTGTGTTGGACATGAGGTAGGCCCTTAAACACACTTGTTTCCCATTACTTATAAAGCGGATTTAGAGAAAGATAGTGTTTGGTTGGTTTGTTTGTCATTAGGTCTTCATTAGATTCTAGGAAGGTCTGTCTTGTCCTCAAGATCGACTGATTCCGCGTAACAAAATGGCGACTCCGCTGGGGACTTGACTGTTTTCCTCGTTTTCTTTGATTTGAGAAACTTGTTTTTTGGTTTCTGTTTTTGGCTTGTTGTGTGTGGCTTTGGGTAGACTTAGTTGATTTAGTTTAATTTTTTATTTTTCATTACTTTAGTCGAAGTCTGCAGTCTGCGCTTAGATTACAGTGCGTACCTGTACGCACTTTGTTTTTGTGCACAGAGCGTACTCGCACCTGGGTGAGCTCTGCACCTGTGTACCATGCTAAATTTTTGAAAATTTTGACTTTTGCTCTTTTAGTTAATTTTATTTTGTTTTTCTAGTAATTGTCCTCTGCCCATACCTGCATGTGACTGGTTGAAATCTTTCCTTGGATTGTTTCATTAGCATTAGGGTTTTAAGTGAAATCCTAGAAGTTTTGCTTGTTGGGCTTGTTTTTCAATTTGGTTGTGTAGTGGCTCTGAGCTTAGAGACTGTAGAGACTTCAGATCACCTTAGTGTCTACCAGTCTTCTTGAGAGTCTGACCATGTTTGAAATCTCCCCTTGTTGAGAAATCCTCTTTGATATTTCTCTTTACAAAACTTCGATAGACTTGTGATTTAAAGTTTGGATTTTCATTTTTAAAAAGGAATGCAAAATTGGTTGTTCTTGACTTATTTGTGATTCTGAACAAATTAGTCCTTGGCTTGCTTGTGACCAAGTAAAACATCCTCAAAACACTTTTGTGAGCTTTTTACTTCAAATAGGGTTTTGTTAGTTTATAGATCTTAAGTTTACTTCATTAAATAGTTTTCTCAAAGATTGCTTAGTTATAGTTTTTAATGCTTTTAGAAAAATGAAAGGTCTCTTTTGAAGAAAAAGTTTGTTCTTAGTAACATTTGAGTTTTCGAATGAAAAGAGAAATTCTTGCAGAAATAATTAGTTGTCTCGTTTTTGAGTGAATTGAAACGAATACTCTTCTTTTGATTTGATTGTTAAAGAAATATTTGTGTTTTTAAAAGTGTTTGCATCTTCCAACTCTTTCTTAGCTAGAACTTCATTGAAGAGAAAAGATTAGTTAGTCCTCTTAAGTGCATCTTTATAGTGATTTTGTGTCGAGTCTTTACACCATAAGTTTCATCTCCATCACCTTTTGACTTAATCAAAAACCACTAAAAGTCACGCTTAATATAAAATCAATCTAGAAAATTTTTTGTTTCTAGGGCTCTGATACACCAATATAGCTTAGGCTAGTATCTTGGAGTAGGGAGTAATTAACTCTCCAAGATAAGTAAAACAAACAAGTAGCTTTATCTTGCGGTAGGAGAAATCCAATTGTTGCATTTATACTCTGGGAAAGCTCCTCTTAAAGGAGAAGCACGAGATCGTGTCCGAACCAGTGTGGGAATCAATCTTTCCTCATTGGGAACGACGCCAGATATTCACGTATTATTACAAACGGTAAACCTAGGATTATTGTCGAGGAGCCTGGGGTCACTTGTTGGTAAACCTCGGTTTATTTCGAGGAGCCTTCAAGGGGATTGAGCTTGCTACTCTACCCTTGTGTGCGTATCGGATCGTAGACTGTTCGCCCGGGTGTATTTGTTTCTGTTGGTAACCTTAGTGCCCATATTCTCTAGGATTCTTCCTAAGGTGACGGTGGCGGGAAGATCCCACTGTACCT
>APFE030884796.1:88458-108096 GCA_000404065.3 Pinus taeda | reverse complement strand
CGACAACATCATCAAACTTTAAAGTACTAGATCCAGAGATAGAGTTACTAATGGCCATAACTAAACCATTCCAACTTTTTGGCAATGAGCACAGAAATAACAGAGCCCTAACTTCATCATCAAAAGTTAACCCTACAGAACTTAACTGACTTGTAACTATATTAAAATCATTTAAATGATCTGCAACAGATCCACCTTCTAACATCTTCATATTAAATAAACACTTCATAAGAAATACCTTCTTTGAGGTCGAGGGTTTTTCATATAGTTTGGCCAATGTCGACATTAAACCCTCTGTTTTCGTTTCCTTTGAAATATTAAACGCTACTGACGCCGCTAGGCACAGCCGTATTGTTCCAAGTTTCTTTCTGTCGAGAATATTCCATTCTTTGTCTGTCATACTCATCGACTTCTTTGTCTTTCCGCTCAATGGTAGGTACAGATCTCTCTGATATAGATAATCTTCCATCTGCATATTCCACGGCTGGTAGTTTTGGCCGTTGAATTTTTCGACCCTAAACCTACCATCTTCTGCCATTGCTCCCACTCGAACCAAGAACCCTTCTCTCCTGCGAGTTTATCAGCCAAATAGACCATCGGCTCTTATACCAGTTGTTAGAAAATTATATATTACAGAGAAATGGAACACATAAAATATTGCAGAAATATAAACATAGAAAATGCATAAAACAAGAGAGACACAAATATACGTGGTTCACCCAGTTTGGGCTACGTCCACGAAGAAACAGCCAATTCTTCTTTTATTATATTATCCAGCAAACTGAAGAGATACAACCTACAACAGATCCACTGTAACTCCCTCTTCACTCTCAATCTCCTCTCTTTCCTCACGCAGAATATAGATCTATATAGACGCAATATAATTCCCTCATATATAGCGAGGGGTTGCCTTCTAGGGCAAAAAACCTTAAATTAAACATAACTTCTACCGTCAGATCTCTGCCTAATGAATGACCCAGTTTGACTACGAAATTACAACATTTTACAAGGCAATTTTACATCTATTCTTAGCTTCAGGGGCGCTACCCCCGATCCCCCCGTTAGGGGGGGGCTCCCAAAAGGTTGCAGCTGCCCCACCCGGACCCCCCTTGTAGCGAATATTTTACGGGTGGCGTTGCCGCCCCATTACGAACTGGGGTCCAATGCAGTGATACCTTTGAATACATAAGATAATCAGGCTCCACACCTCCATTCTTTTTATCAAACTGGATAAGATTCTAAAAATATGAGATTAGAAGCAAGCAAAACAAACTTGTTTGAGGGAAGAAAATAGTATGTTGTGAAAATTTATTGAAAAACTTTCTTCTCCCTATCTATGATTGTTGTTTTGTCTTAACATTTTCCTATGCCATCTCTTAATCAAATAATTTGACATTCCTCTTCAGTTACTCCGCATGCACTATATGTATATCGATTTTGATTTGGAAATCTCAGACGTCCAACGTCGTAGAGTAAAATTAACAGTTGAATTTGTTATGTCTTTGATCTTGCTCCATGTTCATTAAAATATACAGATTATGTAATTGAAATAAAAATAAGGATACCTCTCAACCTAAGAAAATATTAATTTCCTTTTCCATCAAGTTAACTTCATTTTTGAAAATATTGAAAGGCACTTAGAAGGCACATATTTAGCCAAAAGCCTTATAATGTCATAAGAGGAACTCCCTCCAATTTTAATTGAGATTTGGTTTAGATTCTTTGCAACTCATTTTTTCCTTCATAGCTTGTTAACACTATAAATACTCGTTAATTGAGTTTGCTTTAGCGTATTTGCATGTAATGGCTTCTTTGGTTGTGTAACACATTATAGTACAAAACATCAATATATCTATTACACTCTCTTACAATAAATTCTATTTTAGTGTCTACGATTACTTAGATTTATACGTGCACAAATTTGTCTTGAAATATACAATATTCATGTGAATCTATTTCTTGGTGTATATATATTTTTAATCCACAATTCTTGGAAGTGCACATCAAAGGAAACACCTTTGAATAGAAACATTTTTTTTTTTAACAAACAAACAAAAAACATGCCTGTCAATTTCTAGGCCTGCTTGGAGTAGTTGTTGATATACGCATTCCCTTGCTCTAAGATAAATGATTGCATTTATGGGGTTTTTGTTGCATTGAGATAGTGCTAATGGGATGGCTTGGTTGTTTTCAAAGTAATATTGCAGGGATAAAGGGATGCCCTTTCTAGCTTTCAGAGGATGGCATAGAGCTTCTTTTGCAACTAATCATTTAGGTAAAGCACAAAGAGTATATATCAAAAGCATCCAACTATACAATGTTTATGAGAGTTATACTTGTAAAAAGGGAGTTCCATTTTTCAGCTCTTCATTACTTATTCCAACACAAATTGAACTCCATTTTGTAGGATGGCATAAGTTATGTCTTAGTTCTCTAGTATGGGATTAAGTGCCACTTTTCACACAAAGTTATGATCATATAAGTTTTTTCCAGTAATTCCTAATAACGTGTCAAAGTATTGGCCACAATTGATCCAGAAGATGATGCAAAGGATCTAGCGGTGGTCATAAGCAATAAACATAAAGACGACGAAAGCCTCCCAAGGCAAAAACAACACTCCTCAGTTGCCCCGACTGGGAAGCATACATAACCTCTTCAGGCCAATGCTTGGTACAAATTCCTTCCCATTGTGCCTCCTCTTCGGCGACGTGCTTCCAATGACGACTCACACAGGTAGCAATCACTAGAGACTTAGAATCCAAATGCTTCAACACCTCGAACAACACGTCCTTGGAACAAGACTTAATGTAACCACCATCGTGTTATTCCCGCCTCATTTTGTTCACCTTAATCTCCTTCCCTTGATGAATCCAAGGAAGAGGAAGGCGTTGCTTGTGCTCAACTGCATCTGAATCTGCGTAGGGCAAATGCTAGTTGAATACTCAACAACAGTCATTAACTCCCCGCCTCGAAAGGTGGTCGTACTTCGTGCAACAGGATACATCGGACTTGATAAAATTTTACACGTGTTGAATTATGATGGGAGAGAACAACAAAAATGGAGTGAGGGAATTGGTTGAGCTAAATAGTGTTTTCCTAACCAACTTAATAGAGAAAACAACTTTCGATGTAATCAATGAATTCAATATTTATTTTCTATAAAATGATATTATTAGTTTTTCTCACTCTATGTGTGAATATGATGATGTTATCTTCTATGTATAGTATTTATTTTATGGAAGGCGCTTCATTCTTAAGTTAGAAGGTTTAGGACAACCACTTCTAGTTTACCTCTTATTGGAAACTGCTTTTTTATAATGTATATTTGTCATCTCCATACCAATTATTTTTAAAATATGTTTTCTCATTCCTAAGACACATCATATATGAGATGTGTGCATTAATGTAACCTTCTAGATGTCCCTACCATTGGATGCATACGATCAATATTAATGGTTCCTTTCTTGCGAGGTTTGTCTCATCAATTTACTCTTCCATTCCTCATCAAATGTAATAATTTGTCTACCAAATTTCTTGAGATTTTGTTGTGACAATATCCTAATTGGTTTCTATTCCCTTTTCTTCTATTGTAAAATAAAGCCCACATTTGATCTTATTTTTTTCATCAAAGAAAAACCCATTTCTTTTTTGTATTAAAAAAGTAGTTACATCTTTCTATATTCACCAAATAAATAAACCAAGTATATGTAGAATTTACTAACCATTTTCCCTCCCAAAAAGAGTCAATCTACTTACATAGTAGCCAAACAAAAATCTAACAAAATTACTAGTAGCATAACCCATATAACATAAGTCAACTAAAAATAGGGAGGTAATTAACTATCTCGTAATACCCCAAAATTTCAAAAATCACAAAATAATAGTCCACCAATGGTCTGTTGTAAAAGATAAATAAGGACAAACTAAACCAAAGGAAAACTTCCAAGATTAGTAGCTCCATGTTTGTACTCTTCATAATGTAGAGTTCCTGACTGTGAATTAGGTCCCTTCTTAGACAAGGAATCAGCTAGATTGTTTAATTCCCTAAAAATGTGGAACATTGAAATTCCATGGAAATCTTTTAGAAGGTCTATGATAAAGAGTAGGGATCAATATCCTTACTTTGAATATTTCTCTTTTGAGACTATTACTCGTTCTACTCCCTCGGATCGGTCTAGATGTTAGTTTACATGAGTTTCAAATCTCTTAGATTCAGTGGGAATTCGGTTGGATCATCTCCCTCCTTTCTGATATTCCTTTGATGCTCTTGGTCACCTTTCGTCTAGGTCACCTGGGTCACTCCTCTAAGAGGGTTGCACCAAAGATGGCCTTCTACGTTGATCACTTCTTGGAGTTGAGAGACGGGCTCATTGTTCGACCCCAGTATATGTTTCAACAATGGATGCCTGCTCTTCACTTTCCTCAAGGCCAGTTAAGAGTAGGTTCTCTTAGAATTTGGGCAGAGATGAACCACTAGATTGATAGACCAAACAAAATCTATCAGGTATGTCATTTACAGGAAGTAGATACCGAGGTGCACTTCATTTTTGGATGCCCTATCTATTATGAGATCATAGGAAGGTTTCATTGCTTGTTTAGAGATTATGAGACCCTCGCAGGATTTTTCAGGTATCCTAATCACAGATGTTTGGCGATATATATGCAGGAGGCTCTCAAGTTTTAAGCGTGTATTCTTCAACCTCCCATTAGACTAGACTCCACATAGAGGATCACGACATTTTTCGGGGTACTACCTTCAGGCAGGGGCACCAAGAGACCAATTGATACAAGTACATATCCAAACTCGAGATCAGTGAGGATTTGTGGGACCTCACCATGCCACATGACATCTCAGCAGCAGATCCATTCCTAGGAGAATGACTAGGTCCTCAAGACCTCAACAATGCGTGAATCTCTAGGCAGAACAATCCACACTTTCCACCGACTCTTCATCAAGTCAACTACTTTGTTGAGTTTCTACAATGTTCTTCATTCAGCCTCAGATGTGGAGAGAGATAGGTCTGATTCTCAGACCCATTAGCTCTTGGATTTTCTCCACCATGGAATTTCACGCATTATATCCTTTATAATTCATGCATTGTATCATTTATATTCGGGCATTATATCTTTTAGAGGAGACTGTTTGGTTCTCCTGCATTATATGGACATCATTGTACTCAACAATCCTTTTGACCTACTTTGTGGTCAATAGTTGGACATAAATATAATTATCTTATCTATCTTATCTTATCTTGTTGTCATGAGGAGATAACTTACATTAACAACGACACTTTATAGGTCATTTTTACAAAAAAAAAATAAACTTGAGTACTCTTAATGGATTTATTTTTATTGGGATGGGTGTATTTTGTTTTGTGATGTTTCATATTTAGGTGGGTAATTACCATTAGAATTGTGTGTAATTTGTTTTATGATGTTTCCATTCAAGTAATAAACTACTAATTAGAAATGACCTTTTTTCACAATTAAACATATGTATTAGTTCTTCCTTAGTTCTTTTTAGCTTTTGCATGTTATAAAAATATTTATCGATAATGGAAACTTAAACCTGTGTGCTTGATGAAATACAAGTAAATACACCAGGAATGACTAATTTTTAAAATCACCTTCAGTTGAAAACTTAAAAAAATGATCATGAATATTGTTTGCCAAAAACATATTGTAGTTGAAAATCATTGAGGGCTTATTACCCATAGAGAACACTGATAGAAATCCTAATATTACTTCATTGGTCCACTGATCGGTAGGGTAACCAACAGACATGTGACCATAGAGATGACTTGCCTAGACATTTCTAGGAAAATTGAAGTGGAATAAGGTGGATTGGTCTTAGGCAACTCATAATTCTTCCGTAAAAATGACTCAACGATTTGGGCTCGTTGAGGAAATGTGAGTTTTTATTAAATCTCCAAGAGAGAATTAGTGGAAAACGGGTGCATAGGGGGTGAAGGATTGGTTTGAAGTACTTGGCATATGGACTCAAGAGTAATAGCAAATAAAAATCATTATTTTGGGCAATTACAACCCTCGGACTAAGAATATATCTCAGATGACACCAAGTAACAAATTTAGGGAAGATATGGGTCTGGGGAAAAACAAATTAGGGAAGGAAAGACTCCCAAATGCCCAATTCATCACCGACATCAAGAAACTTCTAGTTTTCCCAATTGTGGATTTCATAAAGGTCAAAATCACATTGGGTTTCTGGGATTTTATACTGTGTATCTACTAGGGGAAACTCATCTAGGTTAACTATAGAAGGTAATGTAGGGCTTGCATTGCCCCTTGCAACTACCTAGACAAATCTACAATAATTATGTAATAAAATATGTTATAAACATTAATGATATACTGCACCAATAATGAGTATAACATGTGATATTAAATTTGATAAATGAAAATTGATATTATACGTTAGCTTTTAACTTTTTTGCAGTCAGACTCTGCACTCACGTATCTATTTTGTGAAAAAATCTACAAAATCCTTTAGTACGGAATGCGGGGGTTATGTTGATGGTGTTGGATTCTTCCAAATACAGGTGATCTCCTTGATGTGGATTCCCAATTAGACCTCACATCATTTGATATATGAATCTCATTCGGTTACATGGTCTGGCCACCATTACGAACGATTTAAAGGTACGCCTTGGCCACAACACATACACAATGGATCATAAATAAAAATTTGGGGTAGCAAGTATGTAATCTTTGTGTGACATCAAGTGTAGAGTGTAAAGAGAGCTTCCACAAACATAAGAGAGGTGAGCATCTAATAGAGAAGTAATAGTACTATCCTAAGAGAGACACAAGGATAGAGGCTTGTTGATTAACCGGTAAATTAGTTCACAAGATAAACAATAATAATGAAAGCA
This sequence comes from Pinus taeda, assembly GCA_000404065.3. Taxonomy (NCBI): domain Eukaryota; kingdom Viridiplantae; phylum Streptophyta; class Pinopsida; order Pinales; family Pinaceae; genus Pinus; species Pinus taeda. Next base: position 101,203 of record APFE030884796.1, on the reverse strand, counting down.
TAAACAACACCCATTCAACAATATCCATATCTAAATCAATGAAATAGTTCATTATCTTTAGTATGTATTACAATAACATATACTGCAAACATACAAAGACTAGTCTTACTACATTCACGATACATGCATGAAAGAGTGTTGGCTTAGAGAGCTTCTGATAATTAATGAAAGAATCCAAGTACATTGTTACATTGGTGGAACACTAGCTCAAATAATGGAACATGAAGCTACAACTTGCTTCTCCAAAGAATTATTTTCTCTCCTATGCACCACTAGAGAAGGCAAGGCCATAAATCTAAAAATCCAATCCCTTTCCTAGAGTTATGAGGAACTATTTATAAAAAATGACAATGACTCTTGAGTTTCCTCATGACTCTTCAACTTCTATGACCTATGAGTTTCCATATAACTTTTCACATTCTAGATATAACTCTTTACATTCCACACATGTCTCTTGGACTTCATTATATTTACAAAAGACGAATTTCATATAGGATGATGGCTATTGTCGATGGTGCTATATGCTGCCAACAACTAGGGGGTCTCCTTGGTGTGAAGTCCCAATTAAACCTCACACCATTTGGGATAGGAGCCCCATCTGATATGTGGGCCTAGTTGCCACCATGAATGTTTTTCTCTTGGCTACCAAATGAAAAGATGTTAGAGTGAGTACAAGAATGAAATGCCTAGATAATGAAACTAAGTCATCCCAAGATTAACAAATTGAAGAAAGAGGTACAAGAAAGTCACAACAACGCTAATAAGAGGTATGTCATGAGAAGGATCAATGAGCCAAAAACCAATCAGACATACATGAACAAGAACATGCCAGAGGTTAATTGCAAATTAGTTCATAATAGATCACTGACATGGCATGGAATAAGTAAGCATAGATTCGAAAGCAAACATACATGCAACAACTACATACCAACATATTAGTCTATTGTAGCTCCTAGAGACAACCTTGGATTGGTTACAAGACCAGTGCCTGGGCACATCTATATTGGTGTGTCTCAAATGATTTCAGGAAACTGGAGACATCACTTATGTTCTATAGATACACATACACATAGACACACACACAAATATATATAGGAGATGGATTGGTTCATTTATCCAAAGAAATAAGACATGGATTTTTGGTACTTCTTCACAGGTTCAAATCTTAGAAATAAGCATAAAAATAGTGGAGGCTGAGTGTTTCAAGGTCTTATATCTTAACAAGATTTTGCAGAGTAGATGAGAGATAATAAAGAGAAGGAGCAACTCATCACATAGCGCATAAGACTTCAAACATTCCACACTTAACACATAGAGCTTGAGGCATTAAGGATTTCTATACTTATTTGAGTTACAAGCAGAAATAATGAATGAAGGAGGAGCTTAAAGCTATGATTCATGTGTTGCAAATTAAAGATATAATTTCAATAGTACACACAGGCATATTCATAAACAATGTTGAGACAAATGAATCTGTGAAACAGTTAGAGGCATTTGCATTAACATATATATACTAATGAATCTGTGAGGGAGCTTGAAATATTTCCAGCAACTATAATTGCATGAATTCAGGGAAGAAGCATGAACACAAAAAATGAGTTTTACAAAGAGAACACATATTGCAATACTTGAAGGGGGAATCACCACTATTTCCTTGATATTCTAAAAAAGATATGTATTACGAAGAGATCCCGTCTGAAAATAGCATGCAGTGTTTTCTATAGAAATTCTGAACCTTTTAAAAGTCTTATGTTTCCCTATTTATATGGAGAGGGGAGCAAGAACATACATTACAGTAAAAACATCTATGGTCTAGATTCAGCTGTAGAGTCGACTAGTTGTATCAGTCATGAATGGCTATGTGACCCAAAAATATTACAAAATTAAATGCCTCATTGGAAGGAAGGCATGTTACAGGATAAAAACAAGTAAATAACCAAACAGAAAAGTAAATGGAAGTCTCTGTGTCCATCCTGTGATCGCCTCTGCCTCAGGCTATAATTTGTCCATGATATGGCCTCCTGTTTTACTCAATCGACCTCGTCACTTTTGCCTTTACTGCTAGGATGCCTCGTTCTGTGAAGCGGGGTTTAGGTCAACTGTAAGTGCCCTTCTTGGCGGTCTTTTGCTATGTAGAGGGATGGGGCTCCATGCCGAGCCATTAATGTTCCTGAGTCTCGTGTACTGCTCCGATGTTGTGCCATGATCCATTTAAGTCTTCTAGTTGCCGACCCATCTACCCATTAAACCTCTGTACTGCACTGTCGATGCCTTGATGTAGTGGATGATATGCATTCTAGTGTAGCAGCACAGTCTCACAGGTGTGGGATTTTTTCCTCTAAAATAAGCGAAACATGCCTTTTTTTATTTCCCCCTTAGCCTCCCTTTATTATAGCCACTCATGTGGCTTTCCTCATATGGACAGGGGCTGGAACCAAGGGCTTAGCCCTCAGGCGTTAAGGCCTTCAGACCCGTGTCTGGGAGCCTTTTCCTTTGTATTGAAAAATCCCGCATATTGGTGCTTTACAATTTTTTGCCTTAAGCTTCTTCCCTAGACACTTGTGATCGTCGATCTGTGGGATCGGGCCCACCTAAGACATTGAAATCACACTACAGGAGAGGGGGACCCTTTACCTTTTTCCTTAGTGCGGGCTGACAGTCCGGACGCGAGATCCTTATAGATCACATCGTCATAACTTATTGCATTGGGGGGGGGGGCTTTTCCCTTTGTTACTTGGAATCCTGCATCCTGGCGCTTTATGGCCTTTTACCTTTAGATTTTCTCGTTAACAGTTGCGATCACCGATCTATGGGGTGACGTCATTACTGTCACGTGTCAACCTGTTAGTGGTGACACGTGGTACTCGAGAATGGCCCCATTTCACCCTTGAAAACGCTGAAATTGAGTGACACATGTCTCCGGTATGGCCATGTCACCCTCCATACTGCCACATGGAGGAGAGAGAAAGGGGGTCGTCCTCCTTGGTTTGGTAGGAATTTCCTTTGTTAATGAATTTCAGCCTTTCCTAGAACTTTTACAATATACCGCAGAATCGGTACCCGCATGGTTGGAATGAAAACCCCACCGATCCGCCGATATTGTGGAATGTGGGATGGAAGGAGTGCGGGATTGTGCCACATGGAGGAGAGAGAAGGGGGTGGCTTGCTCTTTTTTTGTTCTACATTCCCTTTGTTAAAAATTTTCTTCCTCCCTCGGCGATGCTACATTGTATTGCAGAATCAATCCTTGCAAGGTCTTTTAAGTTTAGAACCCATCGATCCGCTGATATGCTGAGCTGCAGGACTGCGGGGTCACTAGGATACAAGATGAGGGATTGCGGGAGTACATGATTGTACCACGTGGAGGAGAGAGAGAGGGGGTCACTCACCTTGGTTTTTTCATGCTTTCCTTTGTTAACCTTTTGCGGCCCTCCCCTAACGATTTCACATTATATCACAAGATCGGCCCTCGCAAGTTTTGGAGTTTTTTGTAACTGCGGGACTACTGTGATAGCCTTTTTGAGGGATGTGGGATTACCCTCATACTTAGCCATTTTCTAGGTTTTCGAGGCTTTCCCAGGAAATCTTCAACAAACTGTAACTTCTGATCTAGGAGTCATTTTTTGGACTTCTATATACCTTTGGAAAGCTCTTTCTGAGCACTAGGCATTGGAGGGGTCTGATCAAGCTCTAAGATCTTTTGTGGCCTGGGAAAGTGGCTCCAAACTTCACTCCTCCTGGGTAACCTTGACCAATTGAAACCCACAATGCAGGGAGTGACAACATTGGCTCTGACTGGGGATAGTGCCTTGCTGGCAAGGTGCTAAGGACCTGCAGACTAGTAGTTTTTCCTTCCATTGGGCATGGAGTCATTCTTAAACAAATACAATTCTGTGAAAAAGGAATTTTTTTATAATAAACTGAAAATTTGAAATAACAATTTCGACACTCACACCAAATATTTACAATGAGCAAGAGACAAATATCTCTAATTTTGAAAATAAAATTTTAGGAGCTGACCATTTACAGGCAGTTCCATCAGTTCACCATCCACGTTTTCCAACATGTATCTGTTATTTCCCCTTTCTTCTGTAATGTTGAAGGGTTTGAACTATAGTGGATCAAATTTCACATGCTTGCCTTTGTCTTCTCGTCAGACATCCCACCTGAGAACTAAATCTCCTTGCTGAAGAGGTCTTTCCTTAGCCTTCTTGTCAAACAGAGATTTCATCCTTTGCTGGTAGTCTGACAATTTGGTCCTCACTTGCTTTCTGTTCTTGTGAAGCTCCACCAATTGATTTATCCTTCAAGTCAAGGTGCTTGACTCTCCTAGGTTTCTTGTAGAAACTTAACTACTGGTGTTGGGACTCAAAAATGTCATATTTTCATCCACATTTTTCTTCACTATTCCTTACATTTCATCATCCCATTAACCTTTTATAATATCATTTTCATAAATACATTTGGGTTTCACCTTCTTATTTTCCATTTTATTCGTTTTTGTATTACAAGTGAATTTATGATTAAATATTAGAAAATATACATATTTTTATATATATCTCAAGAATAATGTGAGTTTTGTGATGTGTAGGAAATATGTGAAGAATTAATTCCAAGAGACTTATCCATATCTCCTCCATCATATTAAGGAGATAATTATGCAAGCCTTTTCCTAAGGAGAAAATCATGGAGGATTTGGTTGGCATATCTATCCAATCCTAAGGAGAAAATCATGGAGGATTTGGTTGGCATATCTTATCCAATTCCTAAGAGAAGATCAATGGAGGATTTGGTTGGCATATCTTATCCAAGATATGTGAGAGATTTATGGAGGATTTAGAGGGATCATATTTTGTAAATAATGGGAAAGTAGTTAAAAATGCTTGAGAGATTTGTGGGATCATATCTTGCAATAATGGGAAATTAGTTGAGAGTGCTTGAGAGAATATTGGATATGTAATATGAGAAGGTTATCTTCCTCATGTATATAAGAGAGTGCTCTCCCTTCATTTGAATAATGAAGAATGAATAATGAATAATGGAAAGAATTCTTAGTTTTTCATCTTTTATTGTTATGCTTTCATGATTTGTAATTTAATTCTTGTATTATAATTTGAGATAGTTTTATTGTTGTGAGCTCACATATGTTGTTTGTCATTCAATTCTTCACATGTTGTATTGCTTTTCCTTTATGCAATTTCCTGCTTTCATAGTTAATGTTTCAATGTCTTCCTAGGTTAATTTTATTTCAGTAATTTAGATTAAACTAGTTTCACTTCAGTCCTACATATATAGTGCATTTGTCTCATAAGTCTACGGACCTCGGATTGACAAATTAAATAGTTTGGCAAGTACTACAACAGAATTAAACGAACATAGTTTCACCCAACAACTGGTATTGCTAATTGGATCGGGAAGACAACAACCTTGCTATATACTAGCTCAAAAGGTGATTTACTAGTGGATCGTTTGGGTGTTACACGATTAGCCCATAGAGAAAAATTCAGTTGGGATTCCCATTTCCTTTGATTTTCAGTGATGGGCTTCTTTAGAACCCTCACCACAATTTTATTAGAAGACTCAACCAAGCCATTCCCTTGAGGGTAGTATGTAGTGGAGTGTCCAATAATGATATTGAATTTATGGCAGAAGTTGGTGAACTTGGCAGATTTGAAGACCTATGCATTATCAGTGATGATTTTAAAAGGACACCCAAAGCGGGATAGCATGTTCTCTTCCATGAATTTTATCACCGCTGAGTCAGTAGCATTTCTAGCTGGGATAGCCTCTACCCACTTGGTGAAATAGTCAGTGGTTGTTAAAATCCATTTTTGTTGGACACTTCTGTCTTTTAGCAAACAATTGGCATTTTTGGCATGAACTGACCTAAGAATAAACATCTCCAAACACCGTGGGCTAGTAAAATCCTGTCTTGAGGATTTTTTGTGATGTTTCCTTCCAACTGTAGTGTCCTCCACAGATGCCCCCATGGAAATCCTCGATCACTTCATGGGTTTCTCCCTCAACCAAACATAGAAGTAGTACCCCCACTGGGTCCTTCCAGTAGAGCAGTCCATTGGATATAATGTATTTATGTGCCTACAATCTCAGACTCTAGTATTTAGATCTATCCAATCCCAATGGGCATCTTAGGAATACGAGGTAATGAATAATGTTCTTATACCTGGGCGATCCCTCATATTTTGCATAGATCTTTTGCTCATCTATTTTAATTCCGCTCTAGTGATCCTCTGGTCTGCCTTCCTCTATGATCAGGCTTACCCCTAGAGCTTGACAATTGGATTCAGATAAAATCTTGGCCAACCCCTGGCCTTTGATGAGCTTGGTAGGCTTTATTTCTAGCTCATATTCTTGTATTTTAGCTATCCACTCGCCCGCCTTTCCTTCGCTATCTCCCTGCACCAGAATGTCCTTGATTGTAGTCGTTGGGATGAACATTGTGATTCCTTATTGTAGCACATACATACAGAATGACTTCAATGTCTTGATTAGTGCATATTCATGTTTCTCCAATATATTGTATTTCAGCTCAACAACCCTTAGGACCTGGCTAAAAAAGGCAATTGGATTCTCATAACCTTCTTTATTTTTCTGTAACAGCTCAACAACAATGGTATGGGGAAATGTAAAAGAAAATATGTAAAAAGGCAATGAATAGTTGGGGTTGACTAGCATTGGGACCTTAGCCAAAGCTTCTTTGATCCCAATGAAATAATTACAGGGGAAAAATCTCCACTTAACTTCATTCTCCTTCTTGGGCATGTTTGTGATACCTTTGACTATCTCAGCATAGTTGGGTATGAATTACCTTAAGAAATTTATCCTCCCCAAAAAGGCTTGGACTTATTTCTTGTTTTTGGGCAAGGGAATAAGGTTGATGGCTTTAACTTGTTCAAGATCAATCTTTACTCCCACTTGTGCTACTATGTGTCCAAGCAGCTTCCCCTCACTCAAGGGCGAACTGAGATTTCTTAGGATTCAGAGAGAGGCCATACCTCCTACACTTCTCAAAGGTGAGGTTTAAATGGAGGAGATGCTCTTCATCATTATTAGAAAAGACTGTGATTTCGTCTAAGCAGACTACCACAAATTTATCTTGCTTACCTACGAAAGCTATGTCCATAGCTCTCTGAAATGTGGCCCCTACATTTATCAACCCGAATGGCATGCGGGCGTACATGAATATTCCCCACAAGGTGGTGGAAGCAGTCTTTTTTGGTCCTTAGGGTGGATTTCCACTTGGTTATATCCGAAGAATATGTCCATCATGGACATTCTGACTGCACCCACTACCTTCTGCAATATATTATCCATCTTGGGTAGAGGGTAGTTATCTTTTAGAGATGCCTTGTTTAAATTCCAGAAGTTCACACATAGCCTTATCTCTCCATTCTTTTTCTAGACTGGGACCAAATTAGCCACCCACTCAGAGTATCTTAAATGTATTATGATCTTGGCCTGCAACAACTTCCTTACCTCCTTTTTAATGGAGGGGAGTAAGAGTGGATTTATTTGTCCGAGTTTCTGTTTGCATGGCTTCATCCCACTCTTCAAAGGAATCTTATACTGAATGATATTAGTATCAAATGATTTCAAATCATCATAAGACCAATCAAATACATCTTTGTAATTTTTCAATAGATCTAAATACCTATGTTTGTATTTCCAGGGGATTCCTTTGGATAGCCTGATCATTTGGGGTTCCTCCTTTGATCCGTTGTTGCAGTCTTCAACTTGCTCATGCTTCTCTGGGGCCATTTGTTTGGAAGCTATGTCGTCTTTATTGAAAAGTCTTCCTAGTGAAACGAGTCCATGAGGGATGATGTTCCCTTTTAGTTGCAAATTGTTTTGCCCAGCCACTATTTCTTTCCATGAAGTGGCTTCTTTTTCTTCTTTTCCTTTTTCTTGATCAATGGTGGAGTGGGAAAACTCCCTAATGACTTCTATGAATATTTTCACCTGCTCATCATCTTCGAATACCTGCAAGTGTTTGAAATTATCAGGTATTGAAGGTCTGTGTCTGAATTCTATCTCATATCTGAGGAGTGGATTATGTGGGGGCCTGAAAGTGCTTGCAGCTACAACCAGAAAGTTAGCCATCTTGTTTTATTCCCTGGGTAGAAACTGAATTTTAAAGGCCAGGGAGAAATTGTCAATTAAGTCCCACACTTCATTTCAGTACGTCCTCAGCCTAGGTTGTTTGGCTTGGCATTGGTCTCAGATCTTCCTTACGACTAGCTCAGAGTCTCCATAGACCAATAGGCATTCAATGTTCATATTTATTCTCGTTTGTAACCCCAGGAGCAATTCTTCATACTCTGCCACATTGTTGGTCGCCTCAAATTTGAGCTTGAATGAGAGGGGTATCATGATGCCTTCCATAGATACCAACAATAGTACATCTCCATTCCCATCTTTTGAGTTTTCTCCATCGAAGTATAATTTCCATCCTTCATTTTCATTTGCTTGCAGGTGCTCTAACTACCCTGTTAGGTGTATTGATGTTTCCTCAAGGAAGGTCTCATCCTCTTCTAGGAACAGACATGAGATGCCACTATCCTTCCCATGCACTAGGGATTTTTTTGAGCCTTTAGCCTCCTTTTCTCACATCCAAAAGTGGTAATGGTGGCATAAGTCAAATCTAGCTTAATAAAGCCACCCACCTTGGAATCCCAGATCTGGATAAGGGAATTCGAAAGTGAGGAGGTATATCATCCACCATTATATCCATTACCACACTCTTCACCAGGATTTGAGCCAGGTTTACCACCAGATCCTTTATCATTCCTAGGACTTGACTCTCTTGGAGTCAAAGGAGTATAGGTCCTTGTATGGTCTGGTGATCTCTAAGACCAGTTGTTCCATTACTGATAGTGGCATGAGGTTGTGTGAGGCCTCAAAATCCAGCATGCAATTATGCAACAAAAGGTCATGGATCACAAGTCACAAAGAAAGGCACAGTAGAAGCATCCAACTCTTCCACATGCAGCCCGAAGACAACCATGGGCCTCTCCTCTTGAAGGTTCAAACTATCATGGGATGATGTAGAGATGGTTGGATGCATTAATTGAGAGACTTGAGCTTTGTAATGATGCTCCTTTAGAAGCTCAGTTAGAGGAACATGAATTTTCACCTTTTCCTGCTCCTTCTGGAGGTTGAATGTATGTTGGGCCTTTTTTGTATCTCCTGGAGCTATTCTTTTTCCCTTCCCGCTGGTAGTTGTCAACAGAACAGGTGCCTCCTTTTCTGTGTGCCCCTTAATACTATTGCTCTCCTTATTTGCAGAGAGTCCTGCCTTGGGTGGGTCGAGATGGAGCTTACCTTTCCCTTTTTTTGGTGTTGGAGGAGTCATTTGGGGAGAAGCTTCCCCTTGTTGTTCTGGTTCTCTCGTCCTCTTATTTGAAGATATTAGATTATACCTACGTTGTGGATGTGTTTTCATGAACTCTGAAAACTGTTTGCAATAATAATCCATATCTTCCTCCTCTATTTTTGCTTCTCTATGATGACTGGCCTCCTAGTGAGCCATATTCTCATGTTCTTATTCAACAAAACCAACATATATATTTCCCTACATCTCCTGTGTATCTGATGATTGTTCATCAGGACCATCTTCCAAGTATAAGGGATGAGGGATCTGATCAAGTTGCTCCTTTCTTTCCCTTGGAAGTAGTTGTAGTGGAGGCCTTGTATGTTGCGGGTTATAGCCTCGGTTGTTGACTTGAGCATAATACCTGGAGAGGTTCTTGTTCTCGATTTTGAGATTTCCAACTTTTTGTGATAAAATCTTGATGAATTTGTCTAGATAATCCCACTTCGGGTGAGATGATTCTCCATCTTGACCAGAGGAGGATGCCTCTTCTTTTCCTCTTTTGGGTTCAGTAGGTTCTTTCTTTGCCCTCGACTTCCCTGTCGAGGCTAGATTTGCTTCCACTTTGAGAGCATCGATCTGAAGTTGGTATAGAGTGGTAGACTTCCTTTCTCTCAGGGTAAAGCCAACGTCGTAGTCAAAAGCTCCCAGGAAAACCACACGAGCTACAGCTAGGGGAGACTTTATGTCGGTTTGCAGGTTATTGAACTGCTTATTGAATCTTTTAATAAATTCTAAAGTATCCTCCTTCAAATTTTTTCTTATGGAATTAAACTCAGTGAGGAGGTACTCATGATTCCTCTTTTCTTCCCACTTCTGGGTGAAAGAGTTTTCAAGTTGCTCCCATGTAGTGATGGAGGAATTGGGTAGGGATTTGAACCATTTTCTAGCTTCTACATTAAGGGATTGTACAAAAAGTTTCATGACCACATCCAGTTGTTCCACGTTTATGTTCTCGAAAAAAGCACTCAAGGTTTCAATGTGACTCTATGTTATGTTATCATCTTCCCCATTGAACCTAGGCAGATGCTTTAAGTAGTCCCAGGGCATTGCACTCAAGGTCTGAGGTAGATCAAGAGGTGCATACTTATTTAGCAGAAATACTGGAAGATCCATCTGGACTAGTGGAGGGATATTAAAATTCATTTGAGGAACTGGGGTCAAGACCACAGTGTTTGGAGGGGAAAGAGGGTATGTTAAGGCCTTAGGAGAAAGTCTTGAATAATGACCAGCAGCTGACTGAGAACTAGATGAGGGAACTTCAAAGGCTAGTGAGATGGTAGCAAAGTCAGGGGGAGTTTTCTCTTTCCAAACTTTCTTGGATTTTTGGTACTTCTTCACGGGTTCAGATCTAAGAAATAAGCATAATAGTGGAGGCCAAGTGTTTCAAGGTTTTACAACTTAATAATCTTTTGTAGAGTAGATGAGAGAGGACAACGAGAAGGAGCAACTCATCACATAGAGCATAAGGCTTCAAACGTTCTACACTTAACACATAGAGCTTGAGGCATTAAGGATTTCTATACGTATTTGAGTTACAAGCTGAAATAATGAATGAAGGAGGAGCTAAAAGCTATGATTCATGCGTTGCAGATTAAAGATATAATTTCAATAGTACACACAGGCATATTAATAAACAATTTTGAGACAAATGAATCTGTGAAACAGTTATAGGCATTTGCATTAACATGTAGATACTAATGAATGTGTGAAGGAGCTTGAAATATTTCGAGAAACTATAATTTCATGAATTCAAGGAAGAATCATGAACACAAAAAATGAGTTTGACAAAGAGAACACATATTGTAATACTTGTTTCCTTGATATTCTAAAAAATATCTGTATTACAAAGAGATCCTGTATGAAAATAGCATGCAATGTTTTCTATAGAATTTATAAACCTAGCAAACCCTACTTCACCAACTAATCCAACTTTTACAAAAAGAAACATGAAAACCATGAAATGGATCCCATTACCTACTCAAGGAAGTAAACAACATCTACTCAAGCTATTTCTAGAAGGAAATGAGAAAAAACATCGTTTTGGATTTTTATGTGAAATTGTCATGCATGTAATTTATTTGTTTGTGAATGTGGCAACGATTAGGTGGCGATGGAGAGCTAATTTGGGATTTGTAGAGGTGTAGGATGGTGTGGATGGAACCTAGGAGGTCTCAAGTGGCCTTCTAGAGGCTTTTCCCACAATCAAACTTCAAAAGGAAGCCTATAGGAAAATTTACAAGAGGCTGCAAGGGATCTACGGAGGTCTACAGGAGGATGCCGAGAGCAGTTTTGAAAGTTTTGAAGGTGTGAGAGTGGGTGGAAAGGGTATTTGAAGGCTAGGATGATGTGTTAAGGTGTTTGGGGTTCACCAAGGATTGCTAGGAGAGGAAAAGATGGTCGGGAGAGAGGAGGATATCCTATGGAAAAATGCAGAAAGCTAGGGCAGATTTGAGGTGAACTTTGGGCGACCGATAGGGCATAGATCAGGGAGAGAATGCAATGGCTGATAGGCTGAACTGCTGTGAGATGAGATTTGCTGCAAAAGAACTGAAATTCAAACAATGAGATCTAGCAATCAAGGAGACTAAGTACATCAAAAAACCAGAATTTTGCATCAAGCTAGTCTAAATTATGAGCTATGGAAAGGAGTGCTGAAAAATGCTATAATGAGAGAAAGCAGGGAAGGAAACTTATTGCAAAGACAAAAATGAGCATGGTGAAAGAGATCTAAAGCAAAGAATTAACCTGCTAACAATCTGCAACACTAGAAATCCTATGGAGAAGGAAAATCTGTGTTTTTGTGGCAGCAAGAGGGTATTGGCCTCAATTCATGGTCCCAAGGGGAGGAAAGGAGGCCAAGGCTCTGTTGATGGCCTTTTGTATCTTCTTTCTATCACTATTCAACTTGCTACAGAAAACTCAAATGGAAACAACCTTCTAAATCACCAAAAGCAACCTATTCTTAACCAAGAAAGAAATTTATCTAACAACAACTAATTCATAAACTGAAAAAAAGCATATCAATACAAACAAGAGGAGTTTGGCTGCTTGGATTGGGCCCTAACCCAAGAGCTTCAGCCCTCTGAGCTAACTCAGTGCTAGCTCAAAAAGGATCTCATCTTTATTATCAAAATAATAATAGGATTACATGAAACTATCAACAAAAGTAAGCTCGAAGTTGAGCAGAGCAGAACTACAACAAAAATTCAAAAATTTGACCAACTCCCTAATGAGGCCCTATGCCTCTCTACTTATACAACTGAATCTCCCAATAGCTTCCTTAAAATCAGGGAGGCTTGGCTCCCAAAACTTGAGATAAACAGAAGTTATCCTCCACTTGCTCGGCTGCCT
>APFE030884796.1:2791-83459 GCA_000404065.3 Pinus taeda | reverse complement strand
GACCTGCTCCACTACCATCATTGTCTTATTCAGATCTTCAATGAACTCTCACTTGGAGAGGGGCTTCTTGTAAATTTTCAACCTATGTCCATTGACAAGCATGGGGATGGCTTCCTCATCAATGGTTCTGATCAGAACTGAACCATTCTCATTGCATTTTTCCACAGCGTAGGGTCCCAGCCATCTTGTCCTCAACTTGCCTTTGAAGTCTTTATAACTTGAGTCATAGAGTAGTGCCCAATCTCCCTCTTGGAATTGCTTCTCCTTGATATTTTTGTCATGCCATATCTTCCTTTGAACCTAAACTACCTCTGTGTGGAGAAGGGCCTGCAATCTTTGTTCATCCAATCCATTGAGCTGGAGTAGTCTTTCCCTCTGTGCATGGTTGAGGTCTAGGTTCAATTGAGCTGCCATCTTTAGTGTATTGTATTCAAATTCTATTGACAGCAAAGCCTTCTTCCCACAGACCAGTTCATAGGGTGTGAACCCTGTGGTGTTCTTCCATGTTGTGTTGGAGGCCCAGGTAGCCTCAACTAATCTATCCGCCTAGTCTTTTCTGTTGTTGCTCACTACCTTGGTCAGAATTCCTTCCAAATCTCTGTTAGTGACTTCCACCTACCCATTGGCTTGGGGATGGTAAGGGGTGGAAGTCCTGTGCTTGATTTTGTGATGTGTGGGTAGGTCTTCAATCAAATTGGAAGTGAACTGACTACCTTGATCTGTGACCAGTTCTCTTGGATACCCGAACTTATAGAATATGTTCTCTCTCAAAAACTCAGCTACTTTTTCCTCTGTTGCTGCTTTGATTGCTTTTGTTTCTGCCCATTTTGTCAGATAATTGGTGCACACAATGATGTATTGCTTCTGTTTTGAAGGAGGGTTGATAGGACCCACAAAGTCCATGCCCCACTTCTCAAATGGCTCAAAGGTCACTTGAGGCTGCATGGGCATCTCATCCTTTGGAGTAGGTTTCCCCATCCTTTGACAACGATCACATTGGCTTGTATATATCCTCACATCTTGATGAAGAGTGGGCTAATAGTATCCTACTTGCAATATTTTGAAGGTATTCCTCTTTACTGCAAAATGGCCTCCACAAGGCCTATCATGACAGGTCAGGAGAATGTCAAAAACTTCCTCCTCCCTGACACATCTTCTCAAGATCTGATCTGGGCCAAGTTTGAAGAGATTTCCCCAAATCCAGGTGAAATGGGCACTTTTCCTCACGATCTTGCTCTTCTCCTTTGAGGACAGGTGTGGTGGTAACTGTGCTAAAACCAAGTAGTTTGCTATATCATTAAACCATGGAGACTATACTGAGATAGAAAATAGGTGTTCATCTAGCATTTGATCATCCACCATTCCTTCTTCACTTGCAGGAAAATTTACTCTAGACAAAAAGTCAGCAACAACATTTTCTTTACCAGGATTATCAACAACAGTCAAATCAAACTACTACAGTAAAATCAACCATCTAATAATGTGACCATTTACATCCGGTTTGTTCATTAAATATCTAATTGCAGCATGATCAGTGTGCACAAATGTTTGATAGCCTGTGATATAATGTTTGAATTTGTTTAAGGAATGCACTATAGCTAGGAGTTCCTTCTCGGTTACCGTGTAGTTTAACTCTGCCTTTGACAAATTTTTGCCTATAAAGTATATGGCATAAGGTAAATTTTCATCAATTTGTCCTAAGGTTTCTCCGATTGCTTTGTTTGAGGCATATTTGTGAATGTGGAAAGGTAGGGCCCAGTTTGGGCCTCTCAAAATTGGGGCAGTCATAAGTTTACTCTTCAAGGTAGCTAAAGCTTCTTGACGGTTTTTGGACCATATGAACTCAACATCTTTTCCTAAAAGACCAAACAACGGAGAGGCTAACTTACTGAAATCTTTAATGAATCTTTTGTAATATCTAGCTAATCCTAAGAAACTTCTGACCTTTGGAAGATGGAAACTTTGTTGGGGTCCACCTGCAGTCCTTGTTGAGATATTGCATGACCTAGCACAATCCCTCCGGTCATAAATTCACATTTTTCTAGAATGAGGGATAGGTTCATTTCAATACACTTGTCCAAAACTTTTCCTAGGTTAGATAAAGCTTCCTGAAAGTTAGAACCATAAGGAGTAAAATCATCCATATATATTTCCACTGCATCATGAACGAGTTCAGAAAATACACTCAATACTGCTCTCTGGAAAGTGGTTGGAGCATTACACAAACCAAAAGGAAGGACCTGGTATGCAAAGGTACCCCAAGGACAAGAGAAAGTGGTCTTATCTTGGTCTTCCAGGCTGATTTGAATCTGATTGTACCCGCTAAACCCATCTAGGAAGGAGAAAAACTTTTTTCCCGCCAAACCATCTAACACTTGATCTATGAAAGGCAAAGGAAAATGGTCTTTTTTAGTGGCTTTGTTCAATCCCCAATAATTGACATAGATTCTCCACTTACCATTTTTCTTTGGCACTAGCACCAAAGGAGAGACCCAGTCACTGTCAGAGTTGGGGTAGATGAAGCCTGCATCAAGTAATTTTTGCAATTCTTCCTTAAAAATGTCTTTAAGGGCTGGATTCATCTTCCTTGGAGGCTGCTTGGCTGGTTTGCAATCTTCCTTAATGTATACATGATGACTACATACTGAAGGGTGCATTCCCTTCATCTCCTTATAACTCCAGGCGAAGGCAATAAATGTTTTCTCAATAAGCTGCACAACTCCTTCTCATGGGAAGTGGATAGGGATGGATTGATTTTCAAGGTTCTTTCTGGGCTGAACTCTATATTCTTAACACAGGGAGAGGTCAGGTCGGCCACACAGAGATCAGTTAAGGGATTGTCTTGGGTTTCTTTCACTATATCTTCTAATGGAAATGTATTAGGGGATGGATTCTGAATTAAATTTTCAATGATATCATCCTCATCTTGCGTTTCCCCCCCATGACAGTTTCTAATACACAAAGTGGTGCATAATAGACTTCATCCTCATCCTCCACCTCCAACCAGAGAGGTAGATCATGTTCTAGCAAAGGTTGGGTAGGAGGGTATAGGATTAATTGTTTGGACATATGCCTGTTATTGATGGTCATGTTCCCAGCCCAATAGCTGATGTAGGCATCGATAGTAGCCAACTAGGGTCTTCCCAGGATGAGAGGATACCCAGTGAGCTTTGCCTTCAGCTGGAGAACTAAGAAATCAGCAGGGTACTCCCAAGAATCAATGGAGACCATCACTTCTTCCACAATCCCTTCAAGGGTCACGGTGGAGTGGTCTGCTAGCTGCAGTACTGTTGTGGTCTTCCTCAAGGAGCCCTGGAGGTTAAGTTTGAGCATGGTGTCCTTTTTCATCACATTAATGGCAGCTTCCAGATCAATCAAGGTATGTGGGATCATGGTGCCATTAATGTGAACATCAACTACTGGGCTTCCAGAGTCTAGATATTTTGGGCAGATTACCTGCCCCAACATCAAGTCAGACAATTGTCCTATGACATTGATGGTTAGGGCATCTCTCTTGCACCTGCCTGGATGCCTAAAGCACTTCTCTTTGATCAACCTATTGTATATAGGCACATCTTTTATGGATTGGAGAAGTGGTATCTTCACACATAGCTGTTTCAATTCTCCTAGAAGTTCAGCTTCTTCTGGGATAGACTGTATTGTCCTGGATAGTCTCTCAGGAAAGGGTGGAATTTCTTTAGGTTCACTTTCCTCTTTATCTTCCTCAACCTCCCTAGGTGGGGGCTGGCTATTTGGGAGAACCTTCCCAGATCACAGGTTAATCTCCTGAATCTCCACAACATAAGTTGGGCATGACGGTTTCCCACTATATACTTGCTGAGCTTATCTGTTGTTCGGGTTTAGGTTCGGCTGGGTAGGCATTTGGGGTTGCCTTGGTGGAGCAGGAGGAAATGGTTGTGGTTGAGCAGGTGGTGGAGGCAAAAGAGTGGGAGGAGAGTTGTATTGGGGCCTCCACCACTGATGAGATGCATCCCACTGGGATTGTGGCTGAGCATAGGATTGAAAATGAATGAGTGGCTGGTTGGGCATGATATTGAGATGGAAAGGACCAAGGAGGAGGCATGGACCAAGAAGGACGAGTAAGAGGACCCCAAGAAGGTATGGAAGTGACTTGGTTGGGGTTGTAATATGCCTGAGATGTCTGTTGCATCCCATGCCGGTATGGTCTAGGCCCATGCAGTCTCCTTTGGTTCATGAAATAAAGTGGTTCAGTGGCTCCTTCGGCCCCTTGGTATACAACTTTAAGTTCGGGCAAGGAAGGGCACTTATCTGTAGAATGATCTTCTTCACAAACTAAACAAACCTCTATAGAGTTCAATGGACATTCGTTCCTAGGATGCCTCCTGGTGCACCTAGGACAAAAATGGCCAAAGCCCTCTCTGTTGCCTCTAGTTTCCTTTTGATATGCAAGGTATCCATTTGCATGGAAAGAGTCTGTAGCATCTCACTCTTGAAGTCTTCCAGCATGTTTCCGATTTCACCTTTAATGGATGAATTGGATGAGGAGGTACTAGATATGGGTCGACTCCCTCTGCCTCTCTTTCTGACTACTCTATAATGGTTTCCAAAAACAATCTTTATGTCCTCATAAGGTAGTTGGTAGATGTTTCCCCGTCCAGTAGATGGAGGGTGTCTAGAAGGTCTTCCGGAATACCTCTGAGTAAGACCAACTTCAGAGATTCAGTGTCAAGTGTGCACCTGACCCTTTTTAATTGAGCTGGAACCTCTCTTCATAATCTTCCAAGGATTCATCACTTCCCATGGTCATTCGGAAGACTTCTTCTTTGATTTCTTTTGACCTATAGTAGTCTTAATATTTGTTATTAAAGGCCTGCTGCATCTGAGCCCAAGTTGTGATGCTATTGCCAGGTAACCCCATGAACCAGCGCAATGTTGCATCCTTGAGAGTAGAAGGGAATAGTTTCAACTTTTGTTCATCTTCTGCATAGTCATAGGTTCGACAGAGGACAAAAAACTCAAATAAGAAGGTGTTAGGATCTTCTGTAGTCAAACCATGGAAGTGAGGTAGGGCTGAAGAACAAATATTTTTCATTTTGGTGTCCCCATTGGTCTCTCGAATGGAAAAGGTACCCTCTATTCTCTCTCCTTTCCCCCTAGCATTTCTGTTTTCAGCCATTGGCTCAGGAGGGATGTTTTCTTCTTCTTCTTCCCCTATAGGTTCTTCAAATTCCTTTGGTTGTTCACCTAAAGGTTCTTCTTGATCACTGCCACCAAAGAAGAGAGAAGGTTGGTTATATGATGTCGTGGGGGTGTTGGGCAAAAATTTTCCTGAATTATCTCTATTCCTACGAGGCATGAAATGAAATTTTTTTGGCTGGTTTTTGGTTTTTCACTGATTGTACCTGTAAAACTGAAATTGATTGAACAAACAAATTGCAACTAACTAAAATGAACTTGCTGAAATGAAATTGCAGAACTGAAAAGGAAAGTAAATGAAATGCATAACTGAAAGCAAGGAAATGACTAATCCACTTTTGTTTAAATGAAGTTGCTGAAATGAAATTTACAGAATTGAAAATGAAAGCAAATGAAATATAGAACTGAAAGCAAGGAAATGACTAATCTACTTTTGCTGAAATGGAAATTGCAGAATTGAAAATGAAAGCAGGGAAATACAGAAACTGAAAGGAACAACTACTCTACTTTTGCTTAAATAAACTACTTAGCAGAATGTGCGATAGAAAATAGAAGAAAGCAGTAATCACAAAATACTCTGACGCTTCCCTTGCAACAGCACCAAAAAGTGGTGAGCACCAGTATTGCAGCAATAATGCTGCAACTCTTGGGTTTCCTACTTTACTTTTATAAACCCAGTAGTTAATAACAAACTTGGAAGCGACAACGCTGTATGCACAAGTACTAGTTCTTACTGCAGGCTGTCAATTGGTCAGTTGGCGCAAGATCACTAGGAGCTCAAGAAAAATTCTATAGATTCCAGAAGAAGCTCTATATGTGATGAAAGAAAGGAAAGCCTACTCTACAGAGGCTACTCTACTTGTAGAAAGGAAAAGAAGACTGAAATGTAAAGTAAACCTAGCAAACCCTACTTAACCAACTAATCCAAATTTTGCAAAAAGAAACATGAAAACCATGAAATGAATGTCATTACCTACTCAAGGAAGTAAACAACATCTACTCAAGCTATTTCTAGAAGGAAATGAGAAAAAACATCTTTTTGGATTTTTATGTATTTTTATGTGAAATTGCCATGCATGTAATTTATTTGTTTGTGAATGTGGTAGCGATTAGGTGGCGATGGAGCGCGAATTTGGGATTTGCAGAGGTGTAGGATGGTGTGGATAGGTCCTAGGAGGTCTTAAGTGGCCTTCTGGAGGCTTTTCCCACAATCGGACTTCAAAAGAAAGCCTACAGGAAAATCTACAGGAGGCTACAAGGGATCTACAGGAGGTCTACAAGAGGTGTACAGGAGGTCTAGAGGAGGATGCCGAGAGCAGTTTTGAAGGTTTTGAAGGTGTGGGAGTGGGTGGAAAGGGTAGCTGAAGGCTAGGGTGATGTGTTAAGGTGCCTAGGGTTCACCAAGAATTCTTAGGAGAGGAAAACATGGTCGGGAGAGAGGAGGATATCCTATGGAAAAACACAGAAAGCTAGGGCAGATTTGAGGTGAACTTTGGGCGAATGATAGGGCATAGATCAGGGAGAGAATGCAATGGCTGATAGGATAAACTGCTGTGAGATGAGATTTGCTACAAAATAACTGAAAGTCAAACAATGAGATCTTGCAAGCAAGGAGACTAAGTACATCAAAAAACCAGAATTTTGCATCAAGCTAATCTAAATTATGAACTATGGAAAGGAGTGCTGAAAAATGTTATAATGAGAGAAAGCAGGGAAGGAAACTTATTGCAAAGACAAAAATGAGCATGGTGAAAGAGATCTAAAGCAAAGCATTAACCTTCTAACAATCTGCAACACTAGAAATCCTATGGGGAAGGAAAATCTGTGTTTTTGTGGCAGCAAGATGGTCTTGGCCTTAGTTCATGGTCCCAAGGGGAGGAAAGGAGGCCAAGACTCTATTGATGGCCTTTTGTATCTTCTTTCTATCACTGTTCAACCTGCTGCAGAAAACTCAAATGGAAACAACCTTCTAAATCACCAAAAGCAACCTATTCTTAACCAAGAAAGAAATTTATCTAACATCAACTAACTCATAAACTGAAACAAAGCATATAAATACAAACAAGAGGAGCTTGGCTACTTGGATTGGGCCTTAACCCAAGAGCTTCAGCCCTCTGAGGTAACTCAGTGCTAGTTCAAAAAGGATCTCATCTTTATTATCAAAATAATAATAGGATTACATGAAACTGTCAGCAAAAGTACGCTCGAAGTTGAGTAGAGCAGAGCTACAACAAAAATTCAAAAATTTGACCAACTCCCTAATGAGGCCCTAGGCCTCTCTACTTATACAACTGAAGCTCCCAACAACTTCCTTAAAATCAGGGAGGCTTGGCTCCCAAAACTTGAGATAAATAGAAGTTATCCTCCACTTGCTCGGCTACCTCCTAGTGCATTGATGTGGTTGTTTGTGCTCCAAGCTGCATGAAGGAGAATTCGAAGTGGGGAGTCATAAATCAGGGGGATACCCTCCTATAAATCCTCTCATTTGTCCACTTCAAATTATTGCTGCCAATTGTCCATTAAATCTTTGACTTTGTCTTCAAAATTCAACAAAAATATGCATTAAACACATATTAGACTCCATGGCATCATAACCAACCCAAATCACTCCATAAGCATAGATGTAATAAAAAAACATGCAATAAGCTAAGAGAATGGTTGATTAAACTATGTTAGGAGGCAAAATGAGCCCATATAATTACCCATTTATAGGGCTCATCATCGCAAAATCCCGCATATCGATGCTTCATAGTGCTTTGACCTTAAGATTCTTCCCTAGACATTGTGATCATCGATCTGTGAGATCGGACCCTTTATCTTTTTCCTTATTGCGGGCTGATAGTCTGGACGTGAGATCCTTATATATCATGTTGTAATAACTTATCACATCCGGGGGGGGTGGGGGATTTTCCCTTTGTTACTTGGAATCTCGAATCCCGGTGCTTGATGGCCTTTTACCTTTAAATTTTCCCCCTAACAGTTGTGATCGCCGATCTGCAGGGTGATGTCATCACTGCCACGTGTTGCCCTATGATTAGTGACACATCGCACCCTGGAATGACCACATTTTACCCCTAAAAATATTGAAACTGAGTGACATGTGTCTCCCGTACGGCCACATCACCCTCCATACTACCACGTGGAGGAGAGAGAAAGGGAGTCGTCCACCTTGGTTTGACAAGAATTTCCTTTGTTAATGAATCTTGTCCTTTCCTTGAACTTTTACACTATACCGCAGAATCGGCCCCCACATGGTCTTGGAATAAATACCCCACCGATTTGTCGATATTGCGGGATGCGGGATGGTGGGTGTGCAGGATTGCGCCACGTGGAGGAGAGAGAAGGGGGTTGCTCGCTCTTGTTTTTCTTTGTGTTCCCTTTGTTAACATTTTTCTGCCTCCCCCGGTGATGTTACATTATACCGCAAAATCAACCCCTGCAAGGTCTTTTAAGTTTAGAACTCGCTGATCTGCCGATATGCTAAGCTGCAGGACTGTAGGGTTGCTGGGATGTGGGATGCAATATTGTGGGAGTGCGGGATTACGCCATGTGGAGGAAAGAGAGAGGGGGTCACCCGCCTTGTTTTTTTCATGCTTTCCTTTGTTAACCCTTTTCAACCCTTTTCGACCCTCCCTCGATGATTTCACATTATATCGCAAGGTCGGCCCCCACGAGTTTTGGAGTTTTCTGTGACTGCGAGACTACTATGACAACTGATTTTCCTCATACTTAGCCATTTTCTAGGTTTTCGAGGCTTTCCAAGGCAATCTTCAACATGCTCTAACTTGTGATCCAGGAATCCGTTTTTGGACTTTTATATACCATTAGAAAGCTCTTTCTGAGCACTAGGCACTGGAGGGGCCTGATCAAGCTCTGATATCTTTTGTGGCCTAGGGAATTGGATCCAAACTTCACTTCTCCTGGGCAACCATGACCAATTGAAACCCACAATGCAGTGAGTGACAACATGGTTCATAACATATTGTGTGTATAAAAGCGCACATACAAATACAGTGAAAAATCAGACAACCAATATAGCCACCATGAGTAAGCATGGTAATCAGTTCCAAACATGAAAACCTCTTATTAATGTTGTTGCAAATTCAAGTACAAATCTTGCTATTTTTCAAACCCCAATAATGGAACATGGGTTGCTCATACCATTGTCCAATGCAAAAACCCTAGCCTCACTACAACTCACTATGCTAGCTACTAAGAGCTAAGTGCATCTAGCTCTCAAGCATAGATCAACTATCTACTACTAGTCCAATCTCAAGTGTTGAAGTCCTTTTCAATGAGGTAGGAGGAAAAATTTATAGAGTTGAGGCGACTGTTTACCTACCCTCATGAATCTTGAGCTTCCTCACCGCTTTCTCTTGTCTGACGAGTGTTACATGCACAAACGAATCTCAGCAATGTTGTTGGTGTTGTGATGAGAAATATTTACATATTGATAGAAGATAGGTTGTGAGGATAATGAAAGAGGTTCCAAGAAACCCTAGGGTTCTTGTTGCCAATGCTATTGTGAAACCATGCAAACTTGCATGAACTGTTGAACTATCTTCTATTATGCCTTACTTGCATCCATCCATGCTCTATTGTTGTAAAACATTTTCCACTCAAAGTATTGGGTTTCGTCACTGGCCCTATCTTTAAATGTCTTTTATTCTCCAAAAATCGTTGCTAAACATAATCGCACAACAACTTGCCATGATATTCCCTGCGGGATGTGGAGATCCACTATCATCATTCTAATAGTTGCCCACATATTTACGCATTTTGTTGTGTTTTTCATCACTAGCAAGACTCAGATGTTCCATAGTCGCAAAACCCTCAAAGGACAAATAAGCAAGTAAGCTAGAATTCTTTAATGTGGATATACACCACTCCCTTTTTAGTTTATTTTCCTCTGCAACTTCTATATCATCCATACAGAAAGATGCACAAGCACTTAACCCACAAATATCACTGTGGGTGGTTAATATGGGAAACATGGGTATGCTTACAAAATCATCGCCAACTATCCCATCAAAAGGTATCAAATAAGAATTATGTGTTCATAACATTCTTTAAAGTATTAAGGCCTACTTCATGTTGCTTCACAAGTAACCTAGCTAAACAAGCAGGAATCATAAACAAATCTTTTATTGATGTTTCTCCCCATTTATCTCTTGGAAACTCTACAAATGTAAATCATAGGAGGTGAAAAGCCACATAACAAGGTCGCATTTCATCATTTGGAGGGGGTCTCATGGTTGTGTTTTAGTGTAAGTCGCACCCCATGGTGACTTACCTATGGCTTTTCTATGTGACTTTGGGACCTTGGGAGACGTGACTTTCTAGATGCCACGTAATCACAACTTGCAGATTGATCGTATTTCCCATTTCTCTCCAGGGTTACCATTTGCAATTTTTTGACCCAGTGGCATTAAGATTATGTAAGTCGCATTTAGAAGGTGTGACTTAGCTTAAGTCGCCATTGGGAGGTGAAATTGTGTGAGCTTATCCTCCAGGATCACTTAGGATGCAAAGAAATGACAACATTTCTCATCTAAATCATGATATTTTCTATTCATCCACCATGGTGTCAACTGTGTTGCACATCATGAGAAATGAAAATATAGCAGAAGGCAAGAAACTGTGTAGAATGACACAAAGAGTAGAATATTCTTAAAACCATTCTCTTCTAAGAGTGTCAGTGAAATAATTAGCTAATGGAGTCTTTCACAAGCAATGGAGCAAGTTCTTTGAAGACCCATGCAACAGTTAGACATGATGGAACAAACCACAATATGCAATGTGTGTATATCGTTAGGAAATTCTTTTAGTCATGGTTTCTTTTACAATGCTTAGTGTTAACCACACGCATACCTAGGTGCCATGTTTTTTGGCAGTTTCATGACTACTGTAACAATGATGGATGCACTACTATCAAACACTATATCTTGAAATTTTTATATCCCATGTATTGTCATGTGGTTTTAATGTTTCAAGCATGTTTTTTGTTCACAACGATGAAGCATGCAACTAATGCATTATGTGGGCACCCACATATATATAAATACATTATCGTGCGTTTGGTGCATGGATGGAACACAAAAATATGATCGTACACCCTAGGGAGATGTGGCAGGGACAAATGTTGCATTTGGGAAATGCGATTTGAAGAAGGTCAAACTCGGAGAAGTCACAAAGTCGCATGGTAGGCAAGTTGCACCTGTAGGTCACATCAATGAGGTTCTCCATTTCGATTTTGCAACTTGTAGGTGGTCTTAATCACATAGGGATGGTTGCACTTTGGTCAATAAGGAAGGTCACATTTTAGTACGATAGTTCCCTTGGCGACTTGCAACTTCCAACCAACTGAAGTTTTGGCCTACACTACATACTGTGATTTGATGTAACATGAGAGTATTGGTAGTGGGTTACCCTACATGAGCTTCCTCTTGTAAAAACTAAGTCAAAACAGAGAAATTTGGAGGCTATGTGACAACTCCCAGAAACAGACAATATGTCAATGACACAACGATATGCATTTCATTGCGGGATTAAAAATATCTCCTGAGAAACTATTGATCAAGAAATTTCTCACTGTAACTCCCATCCCCCTTCAATTGGTGCGATCAACTTCTCCATATGAACTGCAGTCGCCTTGGTTTCCAAGGACAAACTCTTTCCATTGTAATGAGAATGCTTAATATGCATGTACTCTTGGATAACCCTAACATGTTTAATACGTGGAATATCCATGATACCATGTGTTGGCATGATGCATGGCTTTTAAACACCATATGGGGATAGCTCTTTGGATTTTTAGTGGACTTGAGCAAATAACCTTTTTTCCCAAGTGCACCATTGTTCCCCTTTTATTCTATGCAATGACTTTGTTTGCACATACCATTAGGACATTCATTGGGGCACTTCCTTTTGATGTGTTTTTCCCTAGAAAACATCAATGCCCTCTTTGAATGGTTCAATGCATAAACTATCATTGATTGTTACGATATTGCATCTCGAATGTCTCAGGGTTATTTTAAAAGGTGCAACAATGTTTGAATGGTTTCTTTTCTTTTGAAGTCGAAACACATTAGTAAACAGACTTCATTCCTTTGGGTTGAGGGATTTAAAAAACATTGTTTTTATTTGGCATGCCCATTGCATGAATCCTAGTATGTCTAATTAACATGTGCCAACTATCTTGGATTTTTTCTCGAAACAAGCTTCATGTGACTAGCACCACCATCATAATTCGTGTTAAATTCAACCCTAGTGTAAAGCTGAATAGAGACCATGGCATGTATTTCACATTTAACAAGGTTTAGAAAAAAGCTGAATAGAGACCATGGCATGTATTTCACATTTAACAAGGTTTAGAAAATTTTCCTATGATAAAATGTCTTGAAAGTATTTCTCCTTACCATGTGTATCTTAAGTGTTCCTTTTCCAGGTATTTGTTGCCCTATTCGAATGGTCTTACCTCCTTTGTGCAACTTGTGCCTTATGGATAATTTAAGAGTGTGTATTGGTTTTGTATTTTGGAATTTTGTAAGACATTGTGTTCGATACCTTGTTACATTAAAAGAACACTTGCTTTATTCAAAATAATTATTTGTGGTCCCAAACACCTTTTATAATGAGCTAAAATTGATATCAATTGTCAAAAGGCTCTTCCCCTTTCATCATCGCATCATACCATATCTGAAAGTTTTCAATTCTTTCTTTAATTAATGTATGCATTCATTTCCTTTACTACTTTGTATGTTGTGTTTACAATAATTCCAAGCCCTCCATTCTTCCAATGTTTGAGTGGTGTCATGTCAAAGTTTTATTTAATGAAAGTGTTGCCTCGTTTGATGTGTAACCAAGCCACCTTTACTTATGTTACTGAAAAGAAAGTGAAACAAAACAAATTAATTTACCAAAGTGATACTTTTCATGTGAGACCATGAAAGCAAACAAATAATAATAAAAAAATAATTTACTCAATGAGCATGAAATTGTTGATAGTGCTACACCCGCCAACATTCAGGGGATCACCCCAATATAAAGTCCCCAATAGACCTCATGCCGTTTGGAATAGGAGTCCCAATGGTGGGTGGTAATGTTATGCCTTGACTGTGACAACGCGCAGAGTGAAGTACGATAAATTTGGGTGAGAACAAGTGAGTGATCCTGTAGAAATTCAAGTACCATGCATGAAGGTTCCAACACACGAAGGGGAAAGGAAGTTTGCCCCTTGGAAGCCTATAATAGTACACAGCTTGAAAGGAACAAACGAGTGTAATTACATCACAATCTAAGATGCGGAATAGTCCACAAGTTAACGCGATGAATTAATATAACAACACACATTCAACAAGATTCATACAATGAAAACGAAATAATTCATAAGCATAAGTGTAAGTAAAATAACATACATTCAAAATGCAACAAGAATAGCCCTACTATATTCACAAAATATGCATGAAAGCGTGTTGGATCTGATTTTTATTATAAATGAAAGTTCCACTGATACATACACCATTGATGACCACTAGGCCCAATAGTGGAGCATTAAAGCCAAGAACACCTGCTCCTCCAAAGGAGTATACTCGCTTTGTGCTACGGATAGTCCCAAGCTCCTTCTAAGTGTAAGCCTAGCCAAAATATTGGCTCCCAAAAGCCTGTTGCATGAGTTATGAGGTTCTATTTATAATAAGAGCAGGTGACTCTTCAACTCTCCTTTGTGACCTTTGGACTACCCCCATGACTCTTCAAATTCTTTAAAAAAGGACTCACTACATTACATCATGACTCTTCATACTCCAACATTGACACTTGGAATTTAATTTACAACATAATTACAAATAATATTACCTTTTACACTTGTACCATTATAAGACAAAATATGGCAGAGACAACTTGACAACCTAACAAGACACAACATTATGATGCTCGAGTTTGGGAAAAATCTAGCTCAACAACTTCCATTTGATGCTTCTTGGTCACATATTAGTGTCAA
Source organism: Pinus taeda (assembly GCA_000404065.3). Taxonomy (NCBI): domain Eukaryota; kingdom Viridiplantae; phylum Streptophyta; class Pinopsida; order Pinales; family Pinaceae; genus Pinus; species Pinus taeda. The sequence goes on along the minus strand of APFE030884796.1, from coordinate 69,280 downwards.
GCTCGATACTGTGTGGTGACATAACCAAACTGCATGATGGTGTATGGCTAGAAGCAAAATCTAGCCTCCATGGCAACCACGTACAATGTCTTGGAACTAGTTTCAAGTTCATTCTGAAGCATGAGCAACATTTTTCTAATTTGAGCAGGGCCACCAATGTAGTTCTGGACGTTCTATCTATTTAGCTCCAAATCTTCCTTGGTGCAAATTTGTCTCAACTACTCCAAGTTCTCTTCGATCTCTTGTCGAACTTGGTTCCTGGGTTTGGATTTGGTGAGCAAACAGATTGATGGGATGTTGTTTGTTTTCACTAATACATCCAAAGTACTGAAAAACCATGCATATGAGGCCTGAATGCTACTAATAAATGAGGTGGGATGTTTGTTGTTTTGCATTAATATGTGAACTCTCACTTTCTCCAACTCTGCATGTGGCTTCATTTTCTTCACTAAGTCAAGCGGTGCCCCTTTCTATCACATTGCCCATTCTTGCACATAGGTGATGGCAACTTGTATATTTTTGATATTTTTAACAAAAACTTTGTTCTGCTATAGTAGGTCATGCAAACGGATGACTACTTTATGTACGATCACAAACCCATCACAGAGCTTCCGCATGGTTTCTCCAAGTGTTGATACTTGAGCAAGTATTACTGCTATCATCTCCTCCAAGTAACCCTGTGTGGAAATTTTACTCAATGCTGCTGCACAGAGTTGTTCTGCCTCTTACCTGACAACCTGAAAGTTCTATGCCAATTGCTCATTCTTGGGCATCAAATACCTAATGCTTGATATTGTTGCTCCCCAAAAGGCCAATTTTGCTTCGATAATGGAATTTGGATGCTTCTTGGTGTCCTCCACTGTCACCCTTTCTCTAACAAATTCAAGTGATGAGTGAAAATCCATAAAATTCTTTTTTTCGTGCTTGTATAATCATCTTTTGGAACTCAGCAAATGACATATTGTACACATCCATTACTAGATCATCGTCAAGGGGAACAACATCCCCTTCCTCTATCGAGGTTGGCTCTATTGCTGGAGGTGGTGGAGACTCAATGGTGACCTTTGGTGTGTTCGACATTAGATTAACATCTTTATTTTGCGGCTCATGTTCCATCTCCATGTCTGTTACTTCAATCAAGTGCTCAATCTATTGAGAAAGCACTCGATCATGCATATCTTCACCTTCCTCCTTAGTTGCTGGCTCATTATGTTCCTGCTCTTCAACCTGTATTGGCGTTGTTTCTTCTACCATTATGCCTTGCCTTTATTCTTCTTCCTACTTATGTTTCTCTTCTTGTTCTCTCCTCCTGAACTCATGTTCTTCCTTAATCTTCTATTCTGCCTCCTGCAACCTCAGTTCTGCTTCTTGCAACCTCTATTTTTCTCTCTTCCTCCCCTCTTCTCTTCGTATCCTCTGCTTCCTCTTTGTTTTTGTTTCTAAAGTTGATTTCATTATAATAGGATCTGATTTCATTTTGAAACTTTGTACCCCCTCCAGATTGTCGAAAATATTCCTCTTTCCCTTGTCCTGCATGGGATTGTTACCTTCTGCTGTTGTTTCTTCTAGAATTTCTACCATCTATGGAGTATCCTGTGAAGTCCTTGCTAAACTTGCAAACTCATGGAGTCTAGAGGCATTGTAGCAATTCCTCCATAGATCCTCCTATAGCCAATGAAATTCCCTGTTGATTCATTGCATGTAAATTCTTGCACAATGATATCCACAAATACCACAAGGATCATATAGATTAAATTCCCACGTACGAATGAAAACTTGACTATCTCCTTTCCCTCGATATCCATGAATTTCAAGTTCTTTATCTCGTATAATCCAATTTGCAAAGAAATAGTGGGCCATGGTGCTTGCTTCTTCCTATGCAAAGTTGTTGACAACCCTGTGGCAAGATCATATGAAACTTCTTGCATGACAAGCTTGTCCGCGACATACATTGGTAAAACATGCAAAGGCTTCTCTTCGTTGAACACTCTAAGGAAGGTTCCACCTGGTGAGACATACCAATCTATGATGTCTACTATCGCCTCCATTACTCCTCGTGACATCCAAGGTGGATATTCTTCAAAGGTGAGCTTGTAAAGTGGGATGTTGTCAATTAGTTGTTCCATTACTCCTCAATGACTACAATATGAAAGCAACTTGAAATAGATATGCATGGAAGATTCTCCAGTTCATGCTAGGAAACTAATTCTATGCACGGATTGCATCCAATAAATATGCAGAAATATAAAACCTTTCTTTCTCACCTTCGGGAGGACTCTAGGCCTGTGCTACATGGGCTCTCAACTATCAAGCCAACAGATCTGACCAGTTGAATGAATTCCCCTCATTCACAACCCAGTTCCATAAGACTACCCACCTTTGATAGCTTTTTCACCCAACCTTTGACAATGTCTATTATGTTCAAATAATTGTTGGTGGCATAGAAGAATGAGTCCATAAGCTTCACAGGCTTGGGAAAGTGATACATGCGCTGATACTCTTCTACCCAAAAGGTGGCAAGCTTATGTCCGCTAGCACTGCTCAATGTCATGGTATTCTCATCAATGTGTGAGACAATCCAGCTAATGATATTTGCACATGGGAATGTAAGATACCTACACGCAACCTTGTGTAGTTCTAACTACCTGATACTGAGATAAACCTGTCAATACTCTAGATCTGCCTCAAGGCTCTTTGCTAAAATATTTTCATTAACTTGTTGCCATGTGAATGTTGACCCCTTTTCTATAAATAAGTGAGTGTTTGCATACACTGGAAAGTCTACTGATGTTTGCTCAACTACTTCCCCAATATTGCTTTCAGTGGTCTCTTTTGAAGCAACTCTATTTGGTGCCATGGTAACAATGAATGTTGGATATAAGTGCCTCACAAGTGTGGTACCTATGGGATAAAAAATACACTCATGGAAAGCAAACATTAGCTTCATCAAATCTACCTTCAAAGCATGATCAAGTAGAAAAAGGCGCAACTGGAGAGAAGGATTGCACATTATTTATCAACAAGGGATACTGGTTGACTGTGGGGATTGTGAACTGTGTATTCCCAACAAACAAGGATGAAGCTTGAGGCTTGGGACTACGCAATGCACAACCCCATCCCAAGCAGAGACTGGGAGAGACTGCACATTGCACAGTCTCAGTGCCAAGGTGACATGCTGAGCAATAGAGCTGTGTAGTACCTAGTTGGGCTAGCATGTAATGTGCACTAAGCAATTCCATAAGCCAAGCTTGTGGTTTGAGACTTAGGATTGTTCTGCGCCCAGCTGGGCAAGGAAATATTTGGCCAAAGCAAGTGCATATTTTCCCCGTGGAAGTGTGAAAAACGAGCAGAATTTAGTGATGATGCAAGTTTGAGTGAAAAAATGAATAAGTATGAATAAATCCATGTAGATCAAGTGCAACAACTAATCAAGTAGAAGTAAAATCAAGTATGTGAGGAGAGTCGCTGCAACGATGACCACCGGTGAATAAACAGGAAAATAGATGTGACACTTGTAAAAGGAAAAAAAATACTTAGAACAACACTTCTACAAGTTAAAACAAATTGAAACACCAACAACTATGAAGATAAATAAGTAAAACAACACTCACACAAGCGAAACAACAAAAGGCGACAAAAAAGTAACAAAAGACAACAAAAGTGAAACTCACCCAGAAAAGCAACGCCAACCCCACCGAAGGTTCCTTGATCTCCCTGGGAATGCTAAAGCTCCAAGATCAAATGTGTAAATGATCTCTATAGGCATCAATTAAATAGATTTGAGTGAATTAGGGTTTATGACATGCATGCCTAAAATAAAGGAAAAAGTGACACTTGGTAGAAGTTTCTATAAATAGAAAAAGTGTCTCCTCTGGGATACTAAAAATAGATCCCTATTTTTTAGGGATGCTTTTTTATTTTTATACTTTTTTTTTAATCTTTTTCTTTTTTGGGGAAACTCACCATAAACACTATCGGGAAATTCTGCACAATTTTGGGGAACTGGGCAACTTTCTAGCTTAGTGCACTATGCAGTTTCTGAGCTCAATGAGGGATTGCGCAGTCTTTGGGCTCAGTGCTAGGATGGATTCCATGACTGCGCAATTTCTAAGCTCAAGACTGACTGCCAGTCAGAACTGCACAATTCCCATCATCAAGGTTGCTCGCCCTCAAGGGTTGTGCAGTTTCTGGAGGGAAGCCCAGAACTGCTGTGAGACCAAGTCAGGGGATCAACTTGTGAGTTAGAAAGATCAATTAGGTGTAGAAACAAGCAAACAAAAGCATACATGAAAATGATAAGTCTCAGTCATAACATGAATACTTGAAAATAGTGCAAGATAAGCTCTTGTGGATAGGAAGGAAAACTCCAAAATTGAAGCACATACAAAATTTTGGAGGGCGGTTGTAGGCGCTACAACATAACCATAAATAATACAAACAAATATGATATAAATTGCACGGGCTGAGAAAATCATGCTTCAATTTGGAATGGATTTTAAATTTAAACATTTAATGGAGCCACTAATTGTAAGTGACGTTAATGTTATGTGTTTCCCATGGTGATGATGTACTTATACAGAAAGTGCCTTGAAGTACTTGTGAATCATGCATATGGAGGGTGAGGATTAATGCAAGAAAAGGTTGGATCCTTAATCATGTAAATCTAGGGTTACAAAGATGCAAGAAGAAAGATAACATTTTACAAACCCTAATGAAATTGGGAGGATGAGGACCATGGTGAGGTGAAGTTATCAACAAAACCCTAATGCATAGGAGTGATCAAGCTTTTAGGAAAGTCAAGAAGAGTGAAGATGACATGCATCATGGGAGGGGGTTACACCGATAGGTTTTAATAGGAATGGGTCATGGGGAAATATACCAATTCCAAAACCCGATTATAACCCTAAAGGCCCTAGGCAAGCATAGGGTAGAATCCAACATCTCTGATTACATCCCTACAATAGATTGAGTCTAGATAATAATGCAAGGAAGTGTTGAATAATCACTACAGTTACCCATTTCATCACTTTGAACTTTACAAATGTGCCCTACCTGTGTCTTAGCTAGGTCTTGTTATTAATTTAACACCAACTTATAAGTTCACATATACCAGTACTTAATGACAATGCATAGAACAAGGCAGAGATATTATTGTATTCCTAATTTTAAAATAGGTTTTTAGTGTTACTCCGTTGCCAGTAGGCCAATACAGTACCCTAGCAGAGTCACTTCAAGAAATCACAAGAATTGTTCCATTGTCGGCGAGCCTGGTCAGTACCCAACGGAGTCGTCACATCACCTCTATGTGCTTGAAGCCTTTCTCAATCCTTTCCCCTTTACTTAATTTTATTTCCTTCCATGTGCACATTGGCATTATTTATTGGGCATTTATTATGCTAGGGTAGATGTGGGTTCCCGACTTATTTTACGGGCAAGAGAGGTTGTTTCTTGTTTGATAGAAATTGAAAGATATTCATATTTAGGTTTTCTCTCATGCCTTGCTTCTACATCACATCTACAACCGAATAATGAACACATACTAGGAAATATCCAGGACCAAGCCAGATACAAGGTTAAGGTTACAAATATAGGTCATTTGAACTAATTAGGGTTCTCCAAAAGTACTTGCTTGTATTTTTCTTGTTAAATAGATAGAATGATACGACACAAATTTTGGACGCAATTTTTATTACTGATTCTATGAGAGGCTACCTCTCGGAGAAGGCACCACAACCATAGGCAATCATTAGGTTTAGAGTTTCAGCATTAGAGAAAGGTGACTAGAGAAGCTATTTTCCAGATAAGATCCTTCAAGCCAATCAACAATCATATCATGATGTTGAGTATGATCAACTTAATTAATTTGGAAATATGGTCCTTTTTTAGGTGAAACTGAGATATCAGAGGATCTAAGTGCAGAAACCCTAATTTTAGAACCTTAGTTTGAAGTTGTTCATGGATTTCATTAAGGATGTGAGGACCTGACATAGCCATCAATAGAAGTTGAAGTGCCTCACCATCCTAAAAAATATATGAACCCTCAAATGGTAGGTCATCAAATATTGAAGGTTTCGTAATATCAACAGGCAAATGTATATGGTCATTATCAGTTGTGACAAGACGACCACCAATGAATATATTGTTCATTTGATCAGAGGTCTGAACATTGATAGTTTGGCAGTTCAAAAGATCAGATTCTTTAGATTCCCAATAATGAGGTGAATCAACTGGAAGAGTCTTAGGAAAGAGAGAGGTTAGGTGATTGGTACCCCCACATATAATGGATTGTAAGAAATCACCTGCTTGTCCCTGATCAAAACCTGTACCGGCTGGGAAAGTGTAAAAAATATTTGAGACAATGGCTGATGTACTCTCTTCAGTAAACAAATCAGGGTATAGAGGTTGATACATATTAGCTAACAAAGGATGGAAATATGTGCTCAAAGAAACATCACTTGAATCAGAGGATTCCCAAAATGAGCTTGCATATGGAAAGATGATGCTAAGAGGAGAGTGGAGCATAGAAACCCTAATTTCACTTGGTTTAGGGTCTCATCAGGAACATAGGAACTTGACATAACCATCAATGGAAGCTAAAGTGCCTCAACTTCCTAATGAGTCCCCAAGCCTTCGAAAGGTGAATCATCAAATTCTGGTGGCTTCGTAGGATCAACATATGGATACGAATGAAAATCACCAAAGGTATGAGTGAATATATTTTCAATTCATCTAACCGTTAGGTCGACATTTCTTCTTATTTAGTGTGCTTGTGAGATCTGTCTCTTCATCTTGTCCTCAAGATGAACCACACTAGCTGGTTCGAAACGTGTTGACCAAATATTTTCAATATGATTTTTTTCCAAAAATCTTCATATATTAAAAAGAATGAAAATCGTTGAATCCACCAATTTGATAGGGTTCGGTGTCTGACACATGTCTCTTCTTGGATTAAAGGTGAATATGAATCAATGAGAGAACCATCTTGAATTTTCTGATATGTAAGGTCTTCTTCTTCACCTGTTAAAGATTGTAAATGGAAGAGATCAGGAACAAGAGATTCAACATTCTCATACTGTGATTGTGAAAAATCAGCATCATGTACATGATCATAGTCAACAACAGCAGGATAAAGATCTGAATGATTTGTAGAAACTGTTAATGTAGTGGAAAACAAATCAAGCTATAATGGATGAAAAGGTTTAGATGAAGGGGCATCGATTGCACCAGGACTCACATGCTGCGCATTAGTGTTATCCAAAGGAAGCAATGAACCTGCATGCATGTTATGCTCCTTGATATTGATAGGACATTCAAATTTATTTGAGACATGACCCAAGTCATTTCCAATGGGTGAATGAAATTCAGGAATAGATTGAGGCATATGTTTAACAGGGTCAAGTTGGGTTTCATCGAAAGTGAGATATTTTACATCAAATTAATCTTCAGGCTCAAATTCAACAGTATGTATGAGAGCTTCAGAGGCAATACAAGTTGGTTCATTTCCCTACAAGCATTCTTCATCATCTAAACTATTTATCACCAAAAATTCATTAGGTAATGAATCAAAAGGAGGATGTGAAATTTCATAAGAAGTAATTTCCTCCTTAGAGGCTTGAGGCTTTTCACAACTCACAAAGATAGGCAAGACAATATTACGGATAAGATATGGACAATTTGTAACTTTCGTATTATCATAATGCTCATGAGAACCAAGATTTGTTTCATATTGAAGGTGTTGCAGAGAAATGTGAACCAACCGCTGAAATTTGTCATTCAAATACACCCAATCGATATGCCTTTCAGGAAATTCAGAACAAAGATGAACAAACCTAACAAGAAAAATCCTCTAATGACTCTTCAGGCTTCATCCTAAGTTGATTTATCCTTTTAAAAACATCTTGACAATCGTACCTGTCAAAGGCTTGTCAAATCTTACTGATGAGTTGCCCAAATGAATGGATGGAAGTTGTCGGTAATGTGTGGCACCAATACTTAACACGACCTTCGAGCGTGAGGGTAAACAATTTTCCAATAACATTTTTTCAATGTATCTTATTAGAGTGACAGAACTGCGGAAATTGAAACATCTATCCAAATACAATTGTCTGACCCTCACCATCAAACTTCCATTGTGACAAGTGATAGATAATTTTTGTAGGCACTGAAAGATTTACACTTTTAGAAAAGCATCTTGGTATAGAGATTCAGGATGGAGCCATTTACAAATATGAAACTAATTATAGCCTCCAAGGGATCAACTTGTTATCTGACATTCCTTCTAGCGCAAAAATATTTTGATGGTGCTGGATGTCTCCAACAGCTAGGGGGTCTCCCTGGTGTGAAGTCCCAATTAGACCTCATACCATTTGGGATAGGAGCCCCATCCAGTATGTGGGCTTAGATATTGCCATGAATGTTTCACTCTTGGTTACCAAATGAAAAGATGCCAAAGTGAGTACAAGAATGAAATGCCCAGACAACAAAACAAATACAGCCCAAGATTAACAAAATAAAGAAAACCCAATCAAACATGAGAAGGATTAGTGAGCGAAAACCCAATCAGGCATACATGAACAAGAACATGCTAGAGGTTAATTGCAAATTAGTTCACAATAGATCACTGGCATGATGTAGAATAAGTAAGCATAGATTCGAAAGAAACCATACATGCAACAACTACATACCAACTTACCAGTCCATAACATATTGCATGTATGAAAGCATACATATAAATATAGTGAAAATATTAGAGAACCAATACGACCACCATGAGTAAGCAGGGGAATCAATGCCAAACATGAAAACCTCTTATTAATGTTGCTGCAAATTCAAGTACACATCTTGCAATTTGTCAAAGCCCAACAATGGAACATGGGTTGCTCATACCATTGCCCAATGCAAAACCCTAGCCTCACTACAACTCACTCTACTAGCTACCAAGAGATGAGTGCCTCTAGCTCTCAAGTATAGAACAACTATCTACTACTAGTCCAAGCTCAAGTGTTGAAGTCCTTTTCATGTGGTAGGAGGATATATTTATAGAGGTGAGGTGGTTGTTCACCTACCATGATTGTTGACCTACCCTCATGAATCTTGAAAATGTTGTTGGCATTATGATGAGAAATATTTATATATTGATAGAAGGGACGTCGAGAGGAGAATGAAGGAGGTTTTGAGAATCTGAGAAAGCCTACAGTTCTTGTCGCTAATGTTGTTGTGAGACCATAGAGACTTACATGAACTATTGAACTGCTTGCTATTGTGCCTTACTTACATCTAATCATCCTCTATTGTTGTGTTCTCGATATTACCAACATGTTCTAGGAGCTTGAGTGGATCCAGCTTGTAGAAACCCTAGTTGCTCAGCTTCTACGAGAAACCCTAATTCCTCTAGATGGATCAACATTCATGCTCCCTTTCTTTACCTATAGAGAAATCACGCTGTTCATATTGCAAGTCGCACCCCATGGTGACTTACCTATGGCTTTGCTATGCGATTTTGTGACCTTAAGAGGTGTGGCTTTCTAGAGGCCACATAATCGCAACTTGCAGCCGGCCACCCTTAACCCGATTGCAGATTCTCACAATCTACTTACGTGGCTGCTTGGTCACCTCTCGTTCTCCGTTTATATAGACAGACGTTGGCATCCGTCATCGGAATTGTTGTTGGAAAACTTTTGCAACCGGAAGCAATACGGTCTTATGTCTGACATAGTGATTGTTGTCGCGCCGACTAAAGGGAAGCTCGAGGCATGGAACTAAATTCAAATTGGCAGGTGATGTAGTTGGAATTTTACATGACAGAGGCGGAGGCCGGGGTGTCATCATCCAACATTTTATATAAAAAATTATATTTCTTATCACTTTCCTCATTTCAGTATCAGTAAAACCACACCCAAAATGTTTTCGCTCAATGATGGCTGATGGCTATTAAATCAAGGAAATTTTCATTTATTTTTAATGATTAGAATTTTTATTCAAAAATTAAAGAACGATTAGTATTATTAGTATTGGTTAAGGCCAAGTTGGGTTTAAAAACAAAATTATTAATAGTAATATTATTAAAAATTTAATGGTTATGAATTATTAGTTTAGAAAAATATTTAATATATATTATAATTATATATAGTTTCGAAATTTAACTATTTAAAAGTAATATTATTTTTTCATTAAAGAATAAATTTTCAATATTCTAAAAGATATCATTATTTTTGAAGATACATTTTTACTTTTTAGTTTGATGATTCTGGCTTAATTTTGGGTTAACATGTCCTTTTTAAAATAAAAATGAAATAATTTTTATATAAAAAACAATGTCAAATATACATATGTATATCAATGATTAGTTTTAATTAGAAGCGTTATAAAATATCAATTATCACTTTCATTATGTTTATTGGGTTTTTTTGGGTTGAAAACAAAAATGAATATATCTATTTAATTAATTTTAAACAAAAGCATTATAAAATATCAGTGGTCATATTGCTATTGTTGTTGACATGTTAATCTAAAAGATATAAAAAAAATATCTCTCTTAACCATAAATTATTTAGATATTAATGTGGAATAACATAATTTATATCAACTTTTAAAATGATATATCTCTCTTATATATATAAAATTTGTGTAATTATTTCAATTCTTATTATAAAATTAATACATGCATTAAAAAAAAGGGTTTAAATTAATTCAACTATTCTTAATCTCTCACTTTATCATTTTGGCCTCTTTTTAGTTATATTTTTTTAGTCATTTGCAATCTATAAAACATTTATTGCAATTGTAGGTTTAGGTTGTGTATTCTACACAATCCAAGTGCTCAAAGAGATTTTCAAGGAATTTAATCCATTTATACATTAAAAAATGCAATATAAACAATAAAAGATATATATTGCACTCTAAAAGAGATTCACACATCAAGAGATTTGATTATTGCACTCTAAAAGAGATTCACAAATCAAGAAATTTGATCCCTCTCAGAGCTTGATAGCCTACTTACAATAAGATTCAAAAAGGCTAAAAATTAAAGGGCTACAAAAGTTTATTAGATCACTAGGATTATGTTTTCAAGAGAACTTTGTATACTCCAATCATAGTCTATTGTTTAGCATCAGATACATTAAATGGTTCTATGATTCCTTAAGAAGCACTTATGGTCTTCAACTTTGAGTTCCTAACTTTTGTAGGGGATCCACACTTTACAATTATAGGATAAAATTGAATCAGGAAGAAAATAAAATGCTAAAGTTTTGTTGGATAACTAGAATTATGTTGATAAGAGCACTTTACAAGATCCGAACACAAAACGTTGCTTGCATTAAATGCATCAAGAAATTTTGTAGATCTTTAAAAAGAACTTTCGTTTTTCAACCTTTAGTGCCTAACATCTATAGGGAATCCACACTTTTTCAATGAAGGACATGAAAGTTCAAGATCTAACAATCACACTGAATAAAAATATTGATTTGTAGAACATAATTACAAATACAAATTTTTCTAATTAGCTAATCTAACTAAGAAATAAATGAATTTGCACAACAAACCAGGTAGATGGTCTTACCTACTGACTTGTGCTACAAAGGAAAACTATATTATAAGTACTTTTCTATGAGATATAACTTAGAATAATGTCATTTATATTAAAAGAGGAATACACATGTTCACATTACAATTATAAAGATAGTATGCAGAGACTCAACACAGATCCACATATGCTCCATCATCAAACTACAATATACACCATCATATGGCCTTCATATTGGAGAATTTGAACAACTCTTCAATACATAAATTGATTGCTTCCTTGACCAATCCGGACCTACCTTTACTTTTTATAGAGGTTATATAATATAGGGCAAGGTGTATTAAACCATGAATAGCTCGAGAGGATTTTAACTTGTTAATTGTTTACATCTGAAAACAAGAGTACAACAAAATACCATTGACAAACACAACTCTCTTTGACATGGTAACCACTTATATGTTTGCATAGGATATTTTCATGACATGGCGTGCATGAAAATATCCATGCCACTTGCTAAAACCTCGAAGTTAATTAAGTATTCAATTGTTGCTACGTTGTATGCATTTCCACCTTGCATTTGGTTTGAGCATTGACTATGAGTTGGTGCCTTCCTTGTCTAACCTAGGAGTCATCTCGATCCACCAGCACTAATCCATATTGATCCACCTAACAACAAAAACCATGTGGCATATTTCACCCGAGGGGTGCATAGATATGACAACTAACAATTTAGGTTACATGATTTGGCACTCACATTAGAAAAAGCAAGATATATATCTAATAACTCGTTAAAAATAAAGGAAGCATTGAATTTAAAAACATCAAACCTTATCAACATGTGATGACCATAATGCAAATGACTGTGACAAAATGGGAATGATAATTGGTTATAAGAGGCAATAGAGAGGGAAAAATTCACACTTATGATAATATTAAAGGCCTCAAAATGAAGGCCCAATGTCTTCCCCACACCAGACACTTTGCAAGTCCTCATGCAATCTTCAGTGCATAACCAAAGTTGACCAAAGAGGTTCCTCAAAATGGATTGAAACTATGTTGCCAACACCTCCCTTATTATCATAATACAAGGGTATATTCACATATCTCATCTTACTTGTCTCTCTAATCTAATTTACTATATTTATAATACTTGTAAACCTAATTTACATTTTAGATCTATGGGTTGTGGAACACTACACATAACAAGTGAAAAAAATAATAAAACCATAATAGGACAAAACCATTTTATAGTGTGAACCCAAGGATGATAAAACCCACTCAAAACAATGATAATTAGTAGTTCAACAAAGTTACAACTTCCAGACAAGTTGGTCACCATTTAAATGGCCATAAATCAAACTTAGAACACCAAGGAAAAATACTCATAAGCCATTTAATTCACTAATTAGTAATCTCGAACATTGTCTCATATCATTGCAACTCTCAACCCTATTGTTCTTATGGTCTTGGTTTCCTACCAAATATTTAACTCTTTATAGTTTCCTTCAATTTCACTTCCTCACATGCTCTTTATTCATGCCAATCCAAAAAAGACTCTTCTTATTATACCTACTCAAGTCAATGCAATGGAAGTTCTATTAAATGCAAGCCAACCATGGGATTGCAAACAAGTATAATTAGTAGACCTTTGATTAAGGGATAATAATAAAAACTCCTATTTGATGCTCTTATCACTCTTGTTATCTTATATAGATTTAAAGTTTGGGGATGAAGTATCTCTAGAGAATAATGAAGAAGGACAGATCAAATCAAAAATAATTTTATAACTTATAATATTATTATCAAAAGCATGCACCTTATCCTATATTCCTTGTAGAAGCAAGCCTCTCCCTCATTGAGTGTGTGGCCTAATATGCTTGACTTGATCATTTGAGGTTGATGACATATCGTCTTTCTTGTGATTTGATGCTAATTTTATAACCAAGTTATCAAATTCCAATAAATCAATCCTTTGATTCTATTGAATCAACAAATTCACAATGTCAACATGCAACATGATACAATGGTGCTCCAATTCATTGCCATTAGAGTAGGCTTGAAAAAGAGTCTTCTTATTAAAATGAATTAGCTATTTGAAACTTCTTAAATTAGATTCATTGATATCATTTTTGTCCATGTTGGGATGATTTTATATCCAATATAGATGACCTCAATCCATAATGTAGAAATTCTTTTGAATATGGCTTCTAAAGATAATCCTTTTTGAGATATTTAGATGAAGAAAGAACTTGAACAAGGTTAAGGAGTACAAACTTATATACTTCCACAAAATTTCAAGAAAAATTCTAGTAGTTCCTGAACTTAAGGATGAATTCTAAAAATAATTGAAATAAGAATAGACACAACTATTTGAATACAAGAAACAGTAAGAGATACCATAAATTAGAGAAGCCTCAAGATGAATCGATGTCTCGTTCTATGCATTTTCCCACAATTTTTTTGAGGTAACCTTCCCCAATTGTTTCCTAGTGATTCTAGGATTAAGAAGATACAAAATGAAGGATGGAAAAACTAGAAGGGTTGAAAAATAAAGAGATCCCACAAATGAAAATGAGTGACTGAGAGAAGGGAAGGAGCTAGTCTAATATGGCTAGACTGCTTCACCTAAACATTATCAAACCAATCAAAGGATGTTCCTAAACCAAAAGGACAAATTCTAGGTTTATGAAAGGGAATGGAGAGTGAAGAATCTTCAAATGGAGACATAAATTGTAGAAGTTGGTGTTTTTTCCCGAAAAGCTATAAAATTCCCCTTAGAGCAAATCTTTGCAGATGTAATTGAGCCCTAATTTTGCACAGACAATGTTAATGGGAGGTCCAAGAGAATTAATAGGCATACCAAGTTTGTTATCCCCACCAAAAGTAGGATGTGAAACTGCTCAATTCTAACACCTACACACTCCATTACCCTATTGATGAAACACATAGTATAATGGGACCCTTCAATAACCAAAACTAAAATTAATGAACACATGCTAAAGGGTTACAAAGGATCCTTAAACTTCCCAAACTAATGCAAATGGAATGATGAACTATCTTCTCACTCATGAGAGAATAAATGTGAATTGAAACCATCAATTTGAACTGAGAGCTATGGCATATAACATGTAGTTCTACCCCAAATTTTCAATAGTATTCCAATCTCAAGGTTTGGAGATTTGTTAGCCCACTTGTTTGCCACATAGTTGAGGTGTCTTTTGACATAGAAATAGGAGGAATACATAAGGAAGTTGGAATCCTTTTTAATCCAAATGATAATATTTGTTAATTTCTTTCTCTTGAACATCACAAAGTATTCATGGCGTTTATGATGGTTATGGAATCTCCAACAATTATAAAAACAAGTTGACAATTTCCTCCTTTGTAATCAATATCCCTTACATGGTGAGTAAGCCTTTTCCTAGTTATAATAGCTTGTCCTAATCCCTATGCAAATTTGGATACTATTTCTCTCCCAATACCAAGAATTATTAATCCCCTCATTCTTGTCATCTTTACATGCCTAAAGCAAATTTAAAATATATATTGCTAATATTATAAAAGTAGTGTTACATATGTTATTCATTTGTGGTAATGAAAATTGTAAAATTTATAGGTCTTTAAAAAATATATAAAATTTATATAAATTAATATTTTTTAAATATGTGTTACAATTTTTTATTAGTTTTTGGTAATGAAAATTGTAATATTTATAGCCTTCTAAAATATGGAAAATTAAGTACAAGATGTTAGGGATGCATGGGAAGATAGTAGATAGTTGGAAATGGGAGTATGTGCAAGTACATGTGAAAGAGAGGAGGGCGTACAAGGATACAAGTCATCTTAGTTTCATCCCAACACATCATGACTCTCCATCACATGATTTCCAAGGTATTATTATTGCAAGAAGTCAAGGCTAACATATTCAATTAGGAAATTATGGGAGCAATAAGGTTCACAATTTGCTTGATTATGTATAAAAAATGTAGAATAGAGCTTAGAAGTTTTAGTGGCAATGTGGTAAACATTGGATATTTAAATCGATGCTAGTAGTTACAACCAACTATGAAAGTATGCCACAGACAAGATGGGTATATGTAAATATGCCAATAGACAATCTAAGTATATATACCAAATTATAATGTGTAAATAACATGCAATTATATATACTGGAATATATTGGTTGTGTGTGTGTGTGAGAGAGAGAGAGAGAGATAATATTTTAATATGATATGGGTCAACGAATTTTGTGGTCTAAGGTTTTTAGTTGCTACTGATTGAAAATTGGAAATTTTGGAAGATAAGGGATCAATAAGTAGTGGATTAATCCTCTTAAATATCGAAGGTTTTTGTAGTTATTTACACCAATGCTTAAGGGTTATACTATCTTGGATATAAAGTTTTGAGTTATAAGGATTAGGGTTTATGTTATGGGTTATAGGGTTTAGTGGATGGAGGTTAGGGATTATATGCATTAATATTGCTTATGGGATTGGTGTAAGATATTAGGGGTTAAATGGTGATATAATCTTAGTGGTTAGGGGTTATAGGGATCTAGGGTATATAGCAGTTAAGAGTGAAAGGTGTTCGATGTAAGGATTAATGGCTATGGAGTTTATAGGATGAGATTTACAAGCTAGATGCTTTATACTTATTGAGAGTTAAAAGAATATGTGTATTATTTGATATATATAATTAAAAATGTATCATCACTATAGAAATAAAGGGGTAAATGAGAGAGTTGAACCCACCTAAGATTTTCTAAGTGAATATCCACTTACAAGTCAAAATATAAAGTCCAATAATTTAACTACATTTTTCTTGGTTGCATGAAGTATGGACCATTACAAAATAGAAGGTTTGTATCATCCCTTAATTCAAAGAGCAAAGTGTAATAATATATAGCTTGAGGAGATGGGTAAAGACCATTGAAATGACCAATGAGGG
The DNA here is from genome assembly GCA_000404065.3 of Pinus taeda. Lineage (NCBI taxonomy): Eukaryota > Viridiplantae > Streptophyta > Pinopsida > Pinales > Pinaceae > Pinus > Pinus taeda. The sequence continues at coordinate 52,809 of APFE030884796.1, read as the reverse complement.
CTCAATTTACAAAAATGGCACGACATAGTCTTCTAAGAATGGAAACTTTCCGTGCATAAATACTTGATTAGTTATATAAATTTCTCGAAGAGCTCTCAACATTAGTGAAATTTTTCATATGATGTGGTTGACCTTCAAATGTATAGTTACTTCTTACCTAAGCTACAAATAACATACTTTTCTTTTGCACTTCCTCTCACCTTGTATCTAATGAGGGGAGAATTGATAGTTGGCTACCAATTTCAAAGTCATATCAAGGGAGATTGAGCCATTGCCAAAACAAGAGATAGTAGTTATATCCTAGGGATAGATTCAACGAGAATCAGAGTTTGAGATGTAGTCAGAGATAAACTCATGTTCCATTAACACAATTTGGTGAGTGGTCGTCCCAAAACATCTAGCTGGTTTGTGGTCCTCCTTAAACCACAACTTAGTAGAAGACTTACTTAATGCTCCTACTATACACAAATTTATGGTGATCTACAAACCACTATTTCAATAGTTTGTGGTTATCTTTAAACCATTATTAGAAATCACTTCCACTTTGTAGAAGACATCAACTTCTAGACAAATTAAGAATTGTTCTAGGAATTGCTTCAAACCAAGTGCTAGACTTGGTGATTAGCCTTAAACCACCATTGATAGAAGACTTTGAATTCTACTACCTTTCTAGTTTGTGGTCTTCCCTAAACCACCACTAGTAGAAGAATTCAACTTTTGCTACCCCATTTGGGGTGTGGTCTTCCTTAAACCACTAGATTTAGAGATCATATCTAGGCGATGATTGTTAGTTACCTTCATATTTTAGTTCTCTTCTTGGACTCATGTACGCCTTTCAGATTAAGGCGAGTCCATGGTGGGGTGAATGTTGGAAACATGATCCTTAGGGGACAATGCAAATTGCAATATTCACTTGTGTGGAAATCGAAAAGCCACAAGTGAACATGAAGAGTTATGAAAAATCCAAGAGACCTCTTGGAATATGAAACCAAGTGTCATAATCTTATGTATTTATGTGTATTTTATGGATAGTGTTTGAATCTCACGTTTATCTAAAGTTTCAGAAGGGCCATTTACAAACATGAAAATGGAACCATCTATGAAGTATCGAGTCAATGTAAAAAGACAAAAAGTGTATCCCTTCTCAAGTGTGATGATAAAAAGAGGGAGATGGTTACATGGTAATTTTGATGTATTTATTGCTATTATAGTGAAGATATACTAAATTGATTTTACTTTTACCATTATTTTTAAAATTTGATGTACATCATCATATTTCTTAAAATGGAGAAAAAAAAAGTTCAAATTAATTATGAAAAATTTAATATAATCAATTTAACCTTGAAAGTTCATTGGGTCTGGCTCAAAGGGTTGAAATAATAAATTATTTTGATCTCAATCCAAATTCAAATCTTATGATATGATTACTCTTGAGAATTAAAAACTTGAAAAGAGTTAATGGAATTGAAAATACCAATATTTGAGATATGTAATTAAATTCAATTGCAAATTTCACCAAGAATTATAAAATAAGAGGTTGATAATAATTTGTTAAAAAAACTAAAAATTCTAATATTCATTAAATATAATATTTAATTTTAACTTACACTTTTGTTAAATGTTTAAGTTTATATATATATATAAATATTATTTTATTTTATTTTTTCATATTTTTAAAAATCTTTTTGATATATCTTTTTAAATTTATTTGTCCCTTCTTTCTATAACTTTAATACAATAATGTTAGATCTAATTACAACAAAGTTCCTTTATGTTATTAGGGAAACTGAATTTAGGTGAGAAGAATATAATTCCTCACACTCACTTGATAAACTTAGAATCCCAATAGCGTAAAATATTATTGGGATTCATGAATTGTATAAGGTTATAAGTCTTTGCAAGGAGATCAAATTTAAGAAGGAGCTCATAGTCATCTATAATGAAGTAGTTGGAAGAGAGAATCAATATATTGAAGTATGTTCCAAAGTTCTTATGAAGGAAATCCTCCTTGACCATTGTCGACATGTAATCCATCACATAACACTAGAAAAAATATTTAGGTACATAAGAAGAAGACCAAAGACGTTCCCACATAATGTAGAAAGACTCGTATTTCATCACGCAGATCCAAAAGAAGCTAACATTTCTCTCTATGAATTAAGGAAGCTAACATGATGGCAGACAAAACTTTGAAAAGGGTAGAGTAGTCAATAAATCTATCAATGAAAGTCAACATCTAAATTGCAACATGACAGAGATTCCTCTACCAAGAGACATCTAACATTCAGTGGAGCAAATTTGACCTTACACATCATAGAATAAGCCAGTAATACCACAATGACTAGTGTAGAGAATTTTTAGGAAATGGACTTTTCTTATATAATTAGACTTTAACAAGTAGATGGAACAATTGGAAGGACATAATTAAACATATTCTATAGGAGAAACAAACAATTCAACACTTAGCTTTGGATGAAAACATGGAAGCAAGTCTTGAAGAAGTTCATAATAAGACAATTGCGTCAACTGTAAAAGTTACTCTTGATTCTTGAAAGACATGAAAAATGAGTCTCATGATTAAAAAAGACCTCGTACTTTGGAATCAAATTGAATGATTCAAGAACAACTCATGAATTAGAAATATTACCTTCAAAGGTAGTTGAAAGCATAATTTATCATATCTTAGATGGATACACTATCACTTGAAATTTGGCAAAATATTAAAAGAAGCTTGTGACCAGGATCCTTCAGAATGTTGGATGACAAATTATAGACATATGGCAACACCATCTAGAAAAATTTGGTGATTTCTAATATTGTTGATCCATCTTTGTACCAATAGCTTATTGGTTCCCTGATACATTTGATTCATCGACACATCAATTGGGTTGGCAGTGTTGATGATGAATAAAGATACTATTAGCGGTTGGTTTTACTTGGTAATATTTGTTATGACTTCTTGATAGAACATGAAACGAGATTATGTTGTGCTATGAAGGAAGAAGATATGGAAGTTTGTACAATTATCTATGAAGTGGTTTGGCTCCATAAAATGTTCGATGGACTATTTGATGATATGTTGGATTCAACCATGATATTTTGTATTAATCATAGTTGTATGAGGATTGTCAGACAACCTAGAAGGTCGAAGCACATTAGGATTTGTGACATGATACGAGATGGAACCACGAAGCTACAATTTATCTCCACCGAATTTTATTATATAATTAAACTTTAACAAGTAGATTAAACAATTGGAAGGAAATAATTCAATACTTAGCTTTTGATGACACCATGGAAGCAAGTCTTGAAGAAGTTCATAATAAGACAATTACATTAGCTAGAAAGGTTACTCTTGATTCTTGAAAGACACACTCCTTTGTGTGCTCCCTCCCTTGTGTCAACATTTCTCCCTTGCATTCCATTCCATGAGTTCTGTAGCAATTACCATATGCCTATCTGAACATATTCCGCATACCCGCATACTATCTATCCCCCATCAACCTCTTTTCTTCTGCCAACCCTCTTCTCTCTCTTACATGTTGACCACACAACCATGCCCCTAAAAGCCAAAGGTGGTATAGGTTATTCCTTCACTCAGGGAACCCATACTCCACCTTCCTATCTATTGTGCAGGCCATTAAACTCAATTAGAGAATTAGTGGAATATTAAATGAAGCACCCTGTGTTTAATTCACTTCCCAAGCAACTCCTCCTCATACCTCTAAATCCATGTAGACCCCTCCAATCCAATCAATGTTTACATTTCCACATTATTTACATCAATTATAGTTCATAGTGACAATTACTAGATGGGTGAAAAAAATGGTTGTCACATACCCCACCCCCTTAGAGGAGCATTGTCCTCAGTGTTCTATACCCGAACACAAAAATTTAAAAACGATATTTACATACACAAATATTTTTACATTTATTGAGTAAAATAAATGGCTATGCTACCCACATCTAATTAGGCATTTCCCATGCCTCTTCATTTAGTCTAAAGTGTTTTTACTGCACCTTGACATGCTTGATTACTTGATTCCAAAGCATGATCTATGTATGATCTATAATGCACTATGGTTATGGTTGAAGTTTTCCCATAGATTACACCTATATCATAAATCTATCAACAACATGATTAACAACATGCACATACATTTTAAGTAAAGAAATATGGAAAACATCATTTGCTTTCATAGTGGGTGGCAAACCCAATCTGTATGCCACCGGCTCCACTCTTTCTAAGTTTTTAAATGGTCCATAAATCTTGGTGCCAATTTCACACAATATATTATTCTCAGTGAGATTTTCCTTAGTCTTATGTAGAGGTAAACATGTTTCCCCACTTGGAACTCTTTGTGCACTCTGTTGATCTGCATAGCTCTTTTTCCTCTATTGAGCTACTTTCAATATTTTCCTGACAATACTTACTTCCTATTCCATTTCCTTCAGCTCATATGTTCCAAGGAGAACCCTATTCATTGGATCATTCTAGTTAATGGGTGTATTACATTGATTTCCATATAGAGCCTCAAATGTACTCATCTTTAATGATTCTTGGTACCCATTATTATAAGAAAATTCTACCAAAAGTAGAAACTCTTTCCACCTCTTAAGTGAATGCATGACATACATTATTATCATGTCTTCCAACACCTTGTTTACTATTTTAGTCTCTCCATCCATTTGAGAATGATACCCTATACTAAATGCTAACTCTATTCCAATACCAACAAAAAATAGTTTCCATTTCCTACCATATAGAGTCTCAAATGGACTCAACTTCAATGATTCCTAGTACCCATTATTATAATCAAATTATACAAAAGGTAGAAACTCCTCCCACCTCTTAAGTTGATGCATGACATACATTCTTAGCAAGTCTTCCAACATATTTTTTACTCTTTCATTTTGTCCATGCTTTACCTCCAACTTGGGATGGCTTTGCAGGAGATATATATGCTAGAAAGGAAACTTTGACCTTTGAGGAATTATGGGCGTCATGTGTTCTATAGGACTAAAAACTAAAGGCTAAAAATGATACTCAACCTAATAATGAAGACTCTCAAGCTTTTGAAGCTAGATCGAGAAAGAAGTTTGGAAAATTTGGATCTCAACACACAAAAAATTTCAATAAGGCCCATAGAAATAGGGATATGTCCAAAGTTCAATGCCATGGTTGCCATGAGTCATGAATATGGACATTTCAAGAGAGATTGTCACAAGAATAATAAGAATAATAAGAGGAAGGAAAGACATGAAGCACTAATAGATGAAGATGAAGAAGCTCCGAGGAAACCCAAGGTCTAAGACAACAAGGATCTCTATTGTTAAACAATAATGAAGAACATGGCAGGTATACATAGCTCTACAATCTACTTTTGTACCACGTTTGTAATCAAATTTGATTTCTATTTCTTGATTAAAAAATGGAAAATTGAATAGTATTTATGGATGGAAAGACAATTATATAATTTATGGGGAATAACATATAAGATTATTGGGATTCATGAATTGTATAAGCGTATAAGTCTTTTCAAGTAGATCAAATTTAAGAGGGAGTTCATAGTCATCTATAATGAAGTACTTGGAAGAGAGAATCAATTTATTGAACTATGTTCCAAAGTTTTGTTGTAGCAGCTACAACCACCCTCCAAAATTTTGGCCTACACCAATTTCAAAGCCTCCCTTGAAGAGTTTTAATTAATGAATTTACACACTCGGGTCCACTCCGTGAGCTTGTGTGAGTATTTACATACGCCTTGCTTGTTCATTGCATTCAAGTCTCAACATGCTGATGTCTAAGTCATGCTTGCAACCATTTTCTGGTTATGCTCAAAGTCTTCACTTTGTATGTGCTTGTTGTGTTCGCTATAAAAGCATCTATCACACTCACACACATAGTCACATTCACTGTCGCGCAAGCGTCGTCTCGATCAATGAACGATCAATCATGAGTGTCGTGCTTGTCACTTACATCGTCGCCTAGTCATGTTGAAAACGTATGTTTGGATGGTTTGGTTGTTTCATTGTCAAGTCATGCTAGTGTGTGTTCGTATGATCACCTATGCATCTTTTGATTGTTCACACACTTAGCCATTTTTGCTAAAATTTCTAACAACCAGACTCCCCTCTGACAACCGGACCATCACCCCGCTATTGAATCGATCGACTGTCAACCAGAACAATGCAAAACCACCAAGCTAATATTTTCAAGTTGCGTTGCCCACAAGCAATCGAATCAATTGTCACGCTGGCCACCCAGACAATCGGACCTAACGGTCACCCTAGGACTGACTCCCCTCAAAAATTGCACAGAGGCCACTAACCTCACCCACTCAATTGACTGAGGAAATTGCACAGAGAGGCCAGATAGACACCAAGTGCCCGTCCCTGTCTCCCTCAAAAAAATTGCGCAATTTTCCTAGGCATTCACTCCGACAGTCGACCGACTGCTCATCTCAAAAATTGTGCAGTGCTCATGAGTAGGCCTTCTACTACCCATCAGTCATCTCAGCTTAGAAATTGCATAGATATGATCAACAGGCCGACCTCCCGACCTCAGTGCGGTTTTCCTAGCCAGCAGCTCCTAACAGTAGACTTCTAGTTCCCTCTAGGAATTTCACAGTTTTTGTTGCCAGTGACTGAGTAGCCAATTTCCAGTTCCCTCTGGGAATTCTGCAGTTTTGGATGCCAGTGACCCCAGCAGCCAACTAACAGTTCCCTTTCGTAATTGCACAATTTTGGCTGCCAGTCTCCCGGGTAGTTTCCCCAAAAAAATGCGCAATCCCTGCCTACTGAACCTTCATGCAGCTCGACCCATTCCTCTGGAAAATTGTACAAATATGGTTGACCAGCCCCACTACCCGTTCATTCTAAAAAATGTGCAGAGCATGCCTGCCTTGCCTTCCAACAACCTAGACTTTTCCGCCCAAAATTTGCGCAATTTTGCCTCCTAGCCGAGCTAGACCTTGCAAATAGTCATCGTCGACTCAGATTGCCTGTCTCCATCTCTCAGTGACTCTTGCATAGTTTTCATGAGCAGTTTCCTGGAGCCATCATCCCGCATCACAACATTGCTTCCTCTCTCGATCACCTACACCCGAATGATCATGTGTCATGGTAGAATAGGAGATTTTGGATTTGATGTCGTCTCATCATGAGTGACTGTAGGTACAGGGACACAGCCAAATATGGAAAGACGTTGAATGGGATGAACGAAGAGAGAACATGCAGAATGGTAGGTTCACCAATGAAAAAACAAACGAAGCATGAGAAGTGGACGAACACGATGAACAAGCACCTTCGCAAACAAATGAGGTTGTTAAGCCTTCCAACATGCAAGCAAGGAGCAATATGCTAAAGCTTCATCAAGCGAGCTAAGGACCATCGAAGACTCTGCGCACTTCACCATGCGAAGGTGAAGCTATGATACACCATGGAGACATCCATCACCAAGCAACATTATAGCTTGACATGCACTCTGGCAGCAACACAAATCTACTAGCATTGTCATGTCAAGTCATGTTGAGTCATGTCGCCCACATCCTCACTATGGGCTTGTTGCCAATCAATGTGACATAATATGGTCCAAGAGACCCACTTGTTGAACAAAGAGTCATGTAAGTCAAAGAGTCATGGAAGTGAAACGGTCATGAGGGTAGTCAAATAGCCACAAGGGTTAGTTTCACCCTTGGCTATAAATACCCCCTCATTTGTACATGCAAATGAATTTTCACCTCAGCTCCTCCCACATACCCAGGAGATTCTGTAATCTTTTCTTTGAGGAGTAAGTAGTGTCTCCAATGCCTCACTGAAGGGGTTAGTGATGTATGCTGTAATGATGTGTCTTGGAACTTTCACTTAAGTCAGAAGCTTGTTATTAGGGCAGCATGTTTTCACACATGTATTGTATATGTTGTAAGACTAGTCTTTAACACTTGTAATGCATGTTGCTTTAACTTGTGTTCTACATATGAACTATTTCATTTGTTGTAATGCATAATATATTAATGGAAATGTGTTGTATATGTTTTTATTGTTGTCCTATTCGTGTTGACTGCTCTTCCAGACATCAGACAGACCTTTCACCTGAACCTTGCTATAACAACCGTTGCACTCGTTCAGACTGTTCCGTGAGTGCTGTACGTGTTATCTTACCTTGTATGTTGTGACTGCCGCATCCGAGTGGACTGATCTGCCAGAAGTTGTGTATGTCCTTTTGTGTTGTGTGTTCCTAGCCGAGTTGGGACTGATCCCTTTCAACCTTGAACTTACCTTCACCTTCTTCTCCTCATAGTGAAAGAATCATTGACACAAGTACACTTACACTTACCACGCACGTGAACCTCACTTCTCAAAGACAATGCGAACCACTCTCCTGTGTTGATAAGCAAGAGTTGAGGCAAATCCTTAAGACAATGGCAACCGAGCCATCATACCAGATGGGACTCCCACACCAAACGATGTGAGGTCTAGTTGGGACTTCATATAGAGATGGTCACCTGAATGTTGGTGGGTCTAGCACCATCAACATTTTTGGCGCTAGAAGGAGGGCAGCCAGTTGTACATGGCTGAAATTCCCCTCACACTCACTCGTCAATCATTTGGTCAAGGTAGTAACTCGCACTCCCTCTCACACTACTCTGTAGTTGGTTACTCCTCACCTCCCAGAATTGAACACGAGATTTCATATCAACACCTTCGCTATGTCTGTCCCGTCACTCGCTAGTTCATGAAAGTAGTCAGACTGATCTCAGGCGTACAACATCTTCCACACACATCTTGGAAGCCAAAAGCCACTCCCATAGGAATTGTTATATCATCAATGGAATAGGCAATCCTTGCCACGCTTGAAGATCTAGAGGAAGCTATTGAAGACAGAGAGGAACCTCCAATCTTCCTTGAAGATGAACAAGGCACTCGTGATCTTCGGATTGAACTCTGGTATAGGAGGTGGAGGGGAAGGCAACAGAGGAGGTGGAGGTGGAGGCGAATCGACAGATTCAGATCTGGAACCATCAGACTCCGAAGGAGAGGAATAATATGAAGAAGACGAAGAGATGGCTGACCCAAATCTTGAATGGATGACTCAAGGACCATTGAATCTCCCAGCTGTTCTACACAAGATATCGAGGCGAGCAGAGAGGATGAACATCAAGTTCAACCCTGACAACGCGGTGAAGGCAGATGACCACTTAGACAACTTCTACCTACAACTGCAGACCCCTGAGGTATGTTATGACGATGTAGCGTATAGACTATTCCCATGTACCTTGGACGACCGTGCAGCTTTTTGGTATCACAACCTTCCACCCAACTCCATATAGAACTTGGGTTCTTTCAAATGTATGTTCCTAGAAAATTGCTAATGACAAGACCCCGTCCATGCTGCTCAAGGAATTGGGAAGCATCGGGATGGAGGGAAAAGAGAAAGTGAAAGACTTCAATCAGAGGTTTATGCGTATTTTGAACAAATTTGCAACAGACACTAAACCTCATGACTCCATCACTGTTGACTATTACACGTCTGCATTGTCAATCACCATTGCGCAATTCGTCAAGAGAGCTGCGAAGCCAACACTTTTAGAAAGCTGTGAAGAGGCTATTGCTGTTGAAAAAGACTTGTGTGCAATTAGTGTCATCAAGGATGATGAACCAACGAAATACTCCAAGGATGCGAGAAGAAAGCCCAAAGAAATGGCGAGTAAGGGTAGAGACAAGGAAGCAACTGATATTGAGACCCTCACTCGCCTTGTCAAGAACTTGGCCATTGAAATGTCTGAACTCAAGCAATGGAAAACATACACATTCACAAGCAACCATCCGCCCAGATAGAGACATGCAAGTAGTTCATCAACCAGCTCATTAAGAAACACCTGGTTCACTTCCAAATTTGTGCAGAAGCCTATGTTCCAACTTGATCAGTGCGTTGATCCTAATTTCTGTTCCTTCCACGAATAATTCCACCTCGAGAACTCTTGTTTAGATTGGAAGTGAGTCATTACCTCTATCTGTAGTCATACACTTGATGTCGAAGGCAATATGCAGGAGCAGTTGGAAGGCACTAATGATAACGAAGAGGTTGCACTTGATGAAACACCAAGTTTTGGGCATGTGGTGAATTCATATCAGTGTTCGCAAGTAATCTCGAAGACGAACACCGAGAAGCAGCCCCAAAAGCAAAATGATTGTTACAATCTTAGGAGTAAAGGGGCTTGCCCTACACTTTGGGAAATGCAAGAGAAAGTGAGACAAATGATAAAGAAGGTTGATCCACCGGCTTCCTCAAAGCAACAAACACAAAGAAAGTCTAGGAAGACAACGAAAGATAAGAGTATATCCATGAGTAGCAAGTTGTAGAACACTCTGTCGGACAACACGAACATCCGTTCCACCCTGGACACCTAAGTGAGTCTACCACCTCTGGATTACAACATAGTCGATGACATGAAGAAAACTCATGCAAACATCAGTTTGTTCGAGTTAGCCAAAGTCCAGAGTGAGCGAGATATCCTGTTGTGGGCGTTGGGACAAACGACAACAGACAACGCAACCTCTACTAACAAGGGAGCGTGCACACATCCCAGATCACTATCCATTGTGCTCAATACACTCTGGTTGGAAGAAGCAAACTTAGGTTGCCCCCCCTTCCTGCTTTCATTCGAAATTTTCAACTTCAATGTTCACAACTGCTTAGTTGATTTTGGCGTGGAAGCCAACATCATGCCACTCTTCATTACTAAGAAGATCAATGCACGATGGAGCGAAACATCCGCAAGAATCATCCAACTTGACATAACATTAGTACCATCCATTGGTGAACTTCGAGATGTGATCATTCAACTATCCCATGACGGTTGAGTTCACCAATGCATCAACATAGTTGTTGTGGACATACCAAAATCATACGGCCTACTACTCAACAGATACTAGTCTAGCAAGCTAGATGGATATTTTGCTACAGACTAGTCTCACATGTGGCTTTCGTACAAAGGCAGATGCAACCAAATCTGGGTGTTATCTGAGAGGTACATGAAACATAATGTCACTCCCCTTAACAACGAGACTGAACCGTTGGCCTTTGCAGAACTCATGTTTGGAAACTGCCTCCTGGAAAATACATTGGAGCATTATCCTGCATGAGCAGCTCCAACCTCATCGGACAAGCAGTTGGGACTCCTTCCTCACCCAACTAATGATAATGAAACTTTTACAGTTTGTTTTTTTGATAGTAGCACTAGTAGAAACAATGATAGTAGTAGCAATACCAACATGCCAAACGGTCCATGTATAGATGAGCTGTGGGCTATGAGCCTTCACAAGTTTGGAGAACGTGATGGCCCAAAGACCGAGTGTATCTCAGTCATCCAAAAAAATGGACAATGCATGATTTCAAGCCTTTTGAAGTTCAAAGGAAAAAAAAACAATGTTGAGTATGAAGCACTCATGTTGAACAGACAAAGGACTAACACTATGAACAAACAAAGCAACCCAGGAACCTACCACAATTTGAAGATGGCCAATCTCAGTAGAAGCTACACACTACAACAACAAAAAATTGTTGACTACTTGATCGAACACTACTGAGATGAGTCTGCATGAGTAGATCTGAGTACACACTACATGCGAGCAATCCAACATGAGATTCCAGGTAAAAGAGGATACAAGCCATTGCAGTAAAGAATAGGTAACACATACATGTTGTTTGCTCTCCTTTTACCGAAAATATTGACAAACATTTTAATAGTTTGGATTACTTGCAAAGTTCGTCATCATACTTAGTTTTCTGATTTAAATCCTACACCTAAGAAATATGGGAAAATATACTTACGCATTGACTTCAGAAACTTGAATCCTTCTAGGAATAAAAAAACTACCTGTGCCATCATCCGAGCCCATGTTTGCACATAGTACTTGAAACAATGGTGTTTTCTTTACTTGAAGGTCTTCTGGAATGCCATCAGGTTCAGGTAGCGGAGCCCGATGGACTTGCACTAGTCTACGAGAGGCTTGGCCCACACACGTATCATTTGCAATCACTGGGTAGGAGGATTGACAACCTTCTTGCCAAAGGCCAAGATCTCAAGCATTATTTTTAGTAGGTCGGGTCGCACTCGTGCCATGTACATAGTCTTCTTGTTACTTGTTGTTTAATTTGGTTTGTTTTACTTATTATCTTTGCTTTTGCTTACTGTTTTTTTTCATGTTCATTTTGTTTGTTTGATACATTACTATTTTTGTTTCCGAAAATAAGTGCTGCCAGCTATTACGTCCTAGATTTTGAATAGAGTATGTGGCTAAAATTTGAGGAAACTCATGACACTGTAGCACTTGGCCAATCTTATGTCTGCCTTCTCTATGCTTGGTTGTAACCTTCGGCCGATGAAGTCTTGATGGAAAATACGAACCATTTGTAAGGGAAGTTTTAGTCCAACCGTGAACCTATGTCCACACTGGGAAGCCCCATGCCTGTACTCAGCCTTTTGCTTCATGTGTTCAAGCTCATCCAACTAGTAAAAACAGAGAAGGGGAAAATCTAAACGAGAAAACCTATGTTAGAGGTCTTACATGCTTCTCTGAAGGAACAACCTCTTCTACTCTCAATAAGTCAGGATCCCTCTTCCACCCCAAAAATAAATAAGTGCCTATGCACAGTCCTCTTGAAAAATATAACGGCGAAAGAAGAGAAAGGCTTCCTGCGTAGAGAGGTGAAGCATGCAACTCCACCAGGGTACTGACCAGGCTCACTGGCAGTGGAGAAATGTATGTGTTCTAGCGTGACTCCGTCAAGGTACTGTCTAGGCTTGTTGGTAGCAAAGCAACATTAGAGATGAAAACTTATACTCTTAAAATCTTCAACTCGCGAGCTAAACTACCCTTCCTGAATTCAAAACATTGAGATCTAAGCTGAAACTTTTGATTGTGTTAGACTAAGTTGGCAAAGGGTGAACCATGTATGTCCATGGGGTAAGTGGGGAAACCGAAGTAGCTCACACAACGATTCAATACTCCCCGAAATACCAAGGCCCTGTGCTAGCAATGAACTGAAATAGAGAAGCTATAGTTCTACCAGTGTGTCGCCAAGTGTTGTAGTGGCTACAACCACCCTCCAAAATTTTGGCCTGCACCAATTTCGGAGCCTCCCTTAAGTAGTTTCACTTGATGACTGTACACACTCAGGTTCACTTCATGAGCTCGTGTGAGTGTTTACATCCACCTTGCTTGTTCATTGCATGCAAGTCTCTACATGCTGATGTCTAAGTCATGCTTGCGACCATCTTCTGGTTATGCTCAAAGTCTTTGCTTTATATGTGCTTGTTGTGTTTGCTATGAAAGCATCTATCGCACTCACACACGGAGTCACATTCTTTGTCACACATGTGTTGTCTCTATCGATGAACGATCAATCACGAGTGTCACTCTTGTCACTTACACTGTCGGTCAGTCATGTTGAACATGAATGTTTGGATGGTTTGGTTGTTTCGTCGTCAAGTCATGTGAGTGTGTGTTCATATGATCACTTATGCATCTTTCGATTGTTCACACACTTAGCCATTTTTGCTGAAATTTATGACGACCAGAATCCCCTTTGACAGCCGGATCATCACCCCACCATCGACTCAATCAAATTTCAACTAGAATAGTGCAGAAGAACCAAGCTAGTCTTTTCGAGCTACGTTGCCTGCAAGCAATCCAATCAGCTCTCATGCTGGCCACCTAGACAGTCAGACTCAGAAGTCACCTCGGGACTGAATCCCCTAAAAAATTGTGCAGAGGACACTAACCTCACCCGTTCAATTGACTGAGGAAATTGTGTAGATAGGCCAGATAGACACCAAGTGCCTGTCCCTGTCTCCCTAAAAAAAATTGTGCAATTTTTCCAATCAGTCACCCTGACAGTCGACCGATTGTTCATCTCAAAAATTGCACAGTGCTCATGAGTAGGCCTTCCACTGCCCATCATTTAGCTCGGCTTAGAAATTGCACAGAGATGATCAGCAGGCCAGCCTCATGGCCTTAGTGCAATTTTCCTAGCCAGCAGCTCCTAGCAGCAGAGTTCTAGTTCCCTCCAGGAATTGTGCAGTTTTTGCTGCCAGTGACTGAGAAGCAAACTGCGAGTTCCCTCTGGGAATTGTGTAGTTTTGGCTACCAGTGACCCCATCAACCAACTAGAAGTTCCCTCTGGGAATTGCACAATTTTGGTTGCCAGTATCCTGGGCAGTTCCCCCAAAAAACTGCGGAATCCCTACCTGCTGACCCTTCATGTAGCTTGGCTCGTTCCTTTGGAAAATTGTGCAAATCTGGCCATTAGGTGTTGCTGCCCATTCATTATAAAAGATGTGCATAGCACGCCTGCCTTTCCTTCCAGCAGCCCAGACTGTTCCTCCCAAAATTTGCGCAATTTTTCCTCCCAGCCGAGCCAAACCTTGTAAATAGTCATTGTCGACTCAGATTGTCTGTCTCCATCTCTTAGTGACTCTTGCACAATTTTCATCAACAGTTTCCCAGAGCCATCATCCCACATCACAACCTTGCTGCCTCTCCTGGTCACCTGCACCTGAATGATCATGTGTCATGGTAGACTAGGAGGTTTTGGATTTGATGTCATCTCGTCATGAGTGATTGTAGGTACAGGTACACCAACAAAAATGGAAAGACAATGAATGGGATGAACAAAGAGAACACATGCAGAATGATAGGTTCACCAACAAAAAAATGAATGAAGCATGCGAAGTGGAAAAATGTGATGAATAAGCAGCTTTGCGAACAAATGAGCATGTCAATCCTTCCAAAATGCAAGCAAGGAACAACGTGATAAAACTTCATCAAGCAAACCAAGGACCATCAAAGAATCTGTGCACTTCGCCATGCGGAGATGAAGCTATGATACACCATGAAGACATCCATCACCCAACAACACTATAGCACGACATGCACTCCAGCAGCATCACAAATGTACCAGCATTGTCATGTCAAGTCATGTTGAGTCACATCATGAGTCATGTTGCCTACATCCTCACTATGGGCTTGTTTCCAATCAATGTGATGTAACGTGGAAGTCCAAGAGACCCACTTATTGAACAAAGAGTCATGTAAGTCAAAGAGTCATGGAAGTCAAACAGTCATGAGGGTAGTCGAAGAGCCATAAGGGTCAGTTTCACCCTTGGCTATAAATACCCCCTCATTTTTACATGTAAAGGACTTTTCACCTCAGCTCCTCCCACGTAACCAAGATAGCCTATAATATTTTCTTTGAGGAGTAAGTAGTGGCTCCAACGCCCCGCTGATAGGGTTAGTGTTGTATGGTGTAACGATGTGTCTTGGAACTTTTTCTTAATTCAAAAGCCTATTAACAGGCCAACATGTTTTCACACATGTATTGTATCTATTGTAAGACTGACCTTTACCACTTGTAATGCATGTTTCTTTAACCTGTGTTCTACATATGAACTGTTTCATTTGTTGTAATGCATAATATATTAATGGAAATGTATTGTATATGTTGTTAATGTTGTCCTGTCCGTGTTGACTTCTCTACCAGACATCAAATAGACTTTTCACCTGAACCTTGTTGTAACAACCGTTGCACTCGTTTGGACTATTCCGTGAGTTTTGTACGTGTTATCTTACCTTGTATGTTGTGACTGCCACATCCGAGTTAACTTCACCGGAAGTTGTGTATGTCCTTTTGTTTTGTGTGTTCCTACCCGAGTTGGGACTGATCCCTTTCGACTTAGAACTCACCTTTACCTTCTTCCCCTGTGAAAGAACCATTGGCACAAGTACACTTACACTCACTAGGCACGCAAACCTCACTTCTCGAAGACAAAGCGAACCACTCCCCTATGTTGACAAGCAAGAGTTGAGTCAAATCCTTAAGACAATGGTAACCGGGCCATCATACCAGATGGGACTCCCACACCAAACGGTGTGAGGTCTAGTTGGGACTTCATACCAGGATGATCCCCTGAATGTTGGTGGGTCTAGTACCATCAACAAGTTCTTATGAAGGAAATCCTCCTTGACCATTGTGTACATATAATCCATCACAGAACTCTAGAAGAAATATTCAAGTACATAAGAAGAAGACTAAATATGTTCCCACGTAATGTAGAAGGACTCATATTTCATCATGCAGATCCAAAAGAAAATAATATTTCTCTCTAAGAAGTAAGGAATAAAACAAGATAGTAGTCAAAACTTTGAAAAGGGTAGAGTAGTCAAGAAATTTACCAATAAAAGTCAACATGTAACTTGTAGCATTAATAAATATTCCTCTAGCATAGGCCAACTGCACTACAATGTTTCTTGCAATTGACCACCCCCGATCTAGATCCAGATTCTAAGAATTTAAGTTATCGATAGAATTTCACACAATGCCAATAGACTAGATCACATAGGAATATAGAGATCACTCTCCACTTGCTTAAAAGAATCTAGAGCGCACTGTCCCTCCACCTGATAAATACTACATGAAGTAATAACCCATAGTGCCTCCACCTACTTAACCACGATTCATAGCAAAAAATATTTTCACCTACCAAATACAACATAAATTCATATCCCATAGTGCCTCCACCTACTTAACAGGGATCCATAACACACAATATTTCCAGCTACTAAATTCTACAAGAAGACATAGCCAACAATGTCTCCACCAACTTAATTGGGATTTAGTGTACACAATATTTCCACCTGGTAAATACTACACAAAGTCATAGCCCACAGTGACTCCACCTACTTTACGGGGATCCAAAGAACGTAGTATTTCCACCTTCTAGATACTAGATGTAATCATAGTTGACAATGTATCCAACTACTTAACGGAGATATGGAACACACAATATTTCCGCTTTCTCTTATTTGGTCTTCACTTCACATCATGCACCCCTTCATGCTCCCTCTCTTGCGCCAACACTTCTCCTTTGCATTCCCTTCCATGAGTTTTGTCGCAATTACCATATTCCTATCTCAACATATTCCACATACATGCATACTCTCTATCCCTCGTTTGTTGGGTGTGGAGCCTGATTATCTTGTTTATTTAGAGGTATCGCCGTGCTGGAACTCAGTTCGTAATGGGGTGGCAACGCCACCCATCTAATCACCATTGGGGGGTCCATTCATTAGGCAGATGATATGACTAGAATTTATGTCTAATTTAGGGTTTTTTTTCCCTAGAAGGCAACCCCTCGATTTACAAGAGGGAATTGTATTGCGAATATAGATGTGTATTCTTAGTGAGAAAGAGAGAGGAGACTATGTGAGAGCAAAGACGAAATTACTACGGATCTGTTGTAGGTTATATCTCTTCATTTTGCTAGATAATATAAAGCAAGGACTGGTTGTTTCTCTGTGGACATAGCCCAAATTGGGTGAACCATGTATATATGTGTCTCTCTTATTTTATGTGTTTTTTTTGTGTTTCTGCAATATTTTATGTGTACCATTTCTCTGTAATATATAATTTTCTAACAACTGGTATCAGAGTTGAAGGTCAATTTGGTTGTTAAACTTTGAGGAGAGAAGCGTTCCTGGTTCAAGTGGGAGAAATGGCGGAAGATGGTAGGTTTAGGGTCGAGAAATTGAACGACCAAAACTACTAGCTATGGAAGATGCAGATGGAAGATTATTTGTATTAGAAATATTTGTACCTACCATTGAGCGTAAAAATAAAGAAGTTGACTAGTATGACATACGAAGAATGGGAAATTCTTGATAGAAAATGCACTTGGAACAATACGGTTGTGCTTGGCGGCATTGGTAGCCTTTAAAATTTCAAAGGAAATGACAATAGAGGGTTTAATGATGAAATTGGAAAAAATATATGAAAAAACATTGGCCTCAAACAAGGTATTTCTTATGAATCATTTATTTAATATGAAGATGTCAGAAGGTGGATTTGTTGCTAATCATTTAAATGAATTTAATACAACTACCAATTAGTTAAGTTGTATAGGGGTAAATTTTGATGATGAAGTTTGGGCTCTATTATTTCTGTGCTCATTCCCAGAAAGTTGGAATGGTTTAGTTGTGGCCATTAGTAACTCTGTCTCTAGATCTAGTACTTTAAATTTTGATGATGTTGTTGATGCAATCCTTAGCAAGGAAATGCCATGAAAAATATTTGGTGAAACATTAGGTAATGATTTGACGACAAAGACTAGGGGAATAAAAATGGATAGAGGAAAGAGCCTATGATATCTAGTAAGTCAAGGAAAGACAGATCCAAGTCCAGATTGGGGATAGTGTGTTGGAAATGTGGGAAGAAAGGACACCTGAAGAAAGACTGTCTCGAAAGGGAAAAAAAGGAGACACACAACAAGAAATCAATCATGAAGTGAATGTGACAGGTGATGTGTTTCAATATGCTTTGATTATTTCATTAGAAAATATTATTGATTCCTAGGTGGTAGATTTAGTGGCCTCATTCCATGCGAAACCTAATAGGAAACATATTCATGATTATGTTCAAGGAGATTTTGGATAGGTTCATTTGGGTGATGATAAACCCTGTAAAATCTTTGGAATGGGTAAAGTTTTCATAAAACAACATAATGGAAATTGTTGGGATGGGGTTCCTAGGGGTAGAATTGAGTTAATTTAGTCATTTTTGTAAAAGAATTTGTAAAGAATGTAAAGTCTCCACAAAATGTGGATGCAGAGCGTGCAGATAGATAGGATTCAAAGGGGTCTTAGCCCCTTGTTTTGGTTAGTTTTTGGATTCTCCCATGGTCCGTGGACCATGGTATTGTATGAAGGAAAGTTATAAATAGTCGAGTCATAGCAAGTCTTAGATAAGCTTTAAATTTTGATAGACAAGAATGGATGAATGAACAAATGTTTTGATAAGGGTTTGATAGATAGGAAGGTCTGTTCTTGTCAGTAGTGAAGGAAAGGCTCTGTAGCTGAGTGTACAAAGGACTGGGTAGAGTCTGCAACTGAGTGCGCGGACCCTTGTAGCTGTGTGCGCAGGGTAGTCGAAGTTTGTACTATGAAGGATCTATTTAATAAAGACTGATTTTGGGTTGGAAATACTTGCATCTGAGTTTATGTGTTCATTTGTTCATCTGTTTATCTTTCTTAAATATTGTTTCCATGAATTCATGTGTTTCCTCTACGCGAATTGTGTTAATTGAATATGTTTATGCTTAGTAAAGATACTAAATGTTATTGGCGTAATTATGCACATATACTGGATTAATTTGAATAGGGAAGTTAGGTCTACACGACGGTAGATCTAGATCTCAAAAGCCCTACAAGACCTGTTCAGGTGCGCGAAAGTAGCAAACAGACCTTGTTAGGACCTGATTAACACAATTGACTGATCGCACAAAGAGTTGAGGGAATTTAGGGCTGAATTAGGAGCTCTAGTGATATCAAAAGGATAAATCTACGTGGAAGTAGATCTAGGGCTCTAAAAGACATCACACTAGTCACTGGATGCAGAAGCTTGGTTCTTGCATCCCCTAATAATGCTTCAGATGAGACTGTAGCCTGTGCTACACAGGTTGTTGCCAAAAGGGCCAGTAGTGTAGGGTTTTGTTGGTTGGCACAACTAACTCTAAACCTGGATCAGGACCCCCTAAGCCAATAAATGGTTCTGTTGCCGAGACCAAGATCTACTTAAGAGATGTGTGATGTCGCATCATTGGAATCTGACTAAGAAAGAAATTGAAAAGTGGTTATATCAGAATATTCACGAGTTTGCAGCTCAAGAAAATAGGAATCCGCGCCTGTCGAAGGAGGATTGGTTGAATAGGTATCTATATACAGAGGTACACGAAATTTTCTTTAGCACTTTTCCAATCGAATTATATGAGTGGTTAGCTAAATTGGAAAGCAGTCAAGGGAGGTGGAAGCTCGATAGTCCTATAGTGTGGACGCTAGAATTGGTGCGACGACTAGAGGCATTCGACAATGATATCGCGCAAGTTGTCGATCATTGGCTTGATCGAATTCTGTGAGGATTTGTTTTTGAATTTGTAGTGGACACATCAATTAGCTATAGCGAAAATTCTTCAAAGGACCGTGAGGTAAGTACGTAAGGTCATCGAATACTTGGATTAAAATGTTGTTATGTGAAAAGTGGGTAATTCCATTACCTTGATGTTCAGAGCTACATGAAGTGGAAGATTCTTTAGAAGTCGTGATGGATCAGGTCCAGAATATAGCCCATTGATTGAACCTCCTTCAAGTGATGACAAAGGAGCAGTGCTGACTACGTCGTGAAGCACAATTTAGCTAATAGCTCAGGGTATTCCTAGAACACATCATCCATCCACTCCACCTCCACCTCCACCACATACACCTTCACCTACACTACCGTCTCCACCTCCACTGTTCAACATGGGGAGTGCAATGAAGATGTCGATCTTCAAGGGAAAAGAAAGTGAAGATCCGGAGCAATTCTGATTTGTTGTGAACGTTGTATGGACAACGCAATAGATCACCAATGATAATATAAAGAAGGTACAGTTGGTTACCACCTTGTAGGATCGCACGCTAACCTAGTACATTAAATATTGCTTTGAAAATCCTCAGGCATCGTTAGCAGAGACTTAGACATCTCTGAAGAAATAATTTATTAATCCTAAATCTGAGACGCAATCAGTAATTGAATTTAAGGAGACCCTAATGAGAGTCGATAAGACACCTTGGGACTTTGATTAGAGGTTGAAGTGCCAGATTAGGCAAGCTAACATGAAAATCTCAGATACCTAGCATCACGACTGGTTTATCGCTTTTCTTTTTCCTGCACTTAAGAATACCTTTGTCACAACAGAAGATAGCCACGCAAGCAGAAGCCTTGGAGATTGCAATGAGGTTGCATGCATCACCTATTCAGGATACAAACCTGGGGGTACAATAGATTCACTCGTAGTTAGAGAGCCTACACCTAGAATTACAAAGTCTTAAGAAAGAGAAGGAGAACAAGTCAGAAGTGCGAGCAGAGGTTTGGTGCTTGAAGTGCAAGGGCCACGGGCATGATAAAGATCATTGTCTAGTCTATACGAATTATATTATAAGGGGAGGGTCGGTTCCCTTGAAGCCGGAAGCCCTAGCTAGGCCTAGCATGGGAGTTTCTCTATGGTATGCCATTTGTCAAGTTACTGGACCGCATGAGACAGATAATTTCCACTTACTTCAGAATTTCATTAAAACACCCCAACGGTTGGTTTGCAATTTCTGTAAATATGTAGGCCATGATGACTGCCATTGTCAAAGTTATGAGCTAATGATGGAAATAACCCCTACTTACCATATGCAAGAAGAAAATCAGCCTCTAGATCAAGGTGCAAGTGGAGCGCGTAGAGGTTTTCAAGGCCAAGGATGAGGAAGAGGAGCAAGACCTAGTAGAGGTCGTGGTCAGATCATCTGCTACAACTGCGGAGAGTCGGGGAACTTCGCGCAATATTTTCTGAATCCTACACACCCTCCGTGTAAGTACTGTAGACAATTTGACCATAACATGTCTGGTGCTAATAGCTAAAATACAAGAGAAGAAAACACAGCCTCAACAGCCTACGCAGGACTTACAAATGATGAGGTTTGAGTCATGTTTGGTCAATTTAGTGTCCTAAATTGCTCTACATAAATTATCAATCTGGGTATCGTAAAATAATGAAGTGTAGTGCACTGTTTGTGCTAGATGACCCTTCTTACTTCATTGTTTTTGTGTTTTATGTTGTTTTGGGGGTTTTTGGTCCTTTAATCCCTAATGATTTACAATGTAAAAAAAATCTTAAATCTAACTTTTGTAAAGACTGCTAATAATCTAAGGAAATGAGAACTAAAAGAGCTTTAAGGAAGACTTGAGAGAAAAGTTTAAGCAAGAAATGAAAATAGAGTTCCTATTCTTGTTTTATCATTATTCCCAAATCATGAACTAAAAACTGAAAGTGAAATTGCAACTATTGTCTAATCAATTATAGAAACAAAACTAAATGAAATACTTAGTTACCCTGCCTCTCAATTTTGGGAGAAAAATCTCCTTGTGATTACATTTGAGGAATTTTGTACTTCATTATTCTAAGAGAAAATAAATGCAGGAATGCAGAAAAGACTCATTGTATGAATGAAGTATTCAACCACTTAGTTTAAGATTAGTTATCAACTAGAAGGACTTTTCAAAAACATTCATTTACACCATGAATCAAGAAACTAGTAATAAAATGGTAAGAACAATAATGGCACTGATCAGTTTATCTAGTGAAACAGTAAATGAAACAAAACTAAATTACACTACTAAATTTCAACTTCTAACTACTGATAAAAACTAGAAAGAAATTAAAAAAAGAAGTTATTCTGCACAAAAAGAAGTTATTCTACATTAGTGAGGAAATGACAAAAATTGCATTATAAACAAGGTTAGTATGAAAATGATTATGAACACTGTGAGAGGAAATGATGAATTTACAATTTAACTATAAAAGACAAATAAAAATGAAATAAAACCCCATTTACCGCAGGGTCCCTCTGCAACTGATCAGGTTATGAGTGCTCAATCAATCTCCAAGAAACTCTTTCAGATATCCACAAAACACACGGTTTTCATATTTAAAACATGGAAATAAGTTTCAAAATTACAAAGCAGCAAGTTTGTGATTAATACATGAGGAAATTTGAACTCCTTCTGAGTTCTTTACACAGGTATTTATAAGAAAATCATGCAATTGTTTGTGGAGAAAATTAAGCTACAGCCAAAAACACGTACGTAGAAGACACGTACACGAAATTTCTTCCTCAGATACTAGAGACATAAATCCAAGATGGTGGCTATTGGATTCGGTTGCATAGATGGCTATTAGAGTCCGTAGGCTCAGGAAGTTGTTTCGGATAAAGCTTCCCATTACTGTGAAATGTGTTGGTTATCCATGAAACAGAGTCCTGTTACCTTCAGTCTCTACGTTCGACTTCTCCATTGACCATAGTCTTGTACCATCTTCCTTGTCGACCTGGCCTAGGTGAATAGCACACGGTCCATGTCACGATGATTTCCAAGCTTCCCATATAGTTATTTTCTCCTTCTAACACCTAGAACTTGTTAAAGCATGGAGGTAGCTGCGGAACAACTGATTCGCTGTAGAATAGGTTGCATTCCGTAGCTAAAAGACAAAAACTTATTCAAACAACAAAACATAAAAGCATAACATGTAAATCACTAAATTTCATCCTTAAGGCAATATATATTGGTCATTGATGATAAGAATGCATTTTCTTCATGGAAAAACAAATAAAAGGGATGAGAAGAGTTGCTAGGGAAAGAGTAGTTTTGAGGCTCAACAAGCCCCGCGAGGAAGATCAAAGAATTAATATTGTATTGAGAATTGGAATGAAGACCGACACAGATAAAGTTAAGCAGATTGGGGAAGACAATGGATCCATAAAGCTCCTAAGAAAGAAGGATCCTTTGACCTTAACAGCGCTAAGAAAACATTTATGGAAGTAAAGAAAAGCTTCGTTGAGGCCTCCACCTTAGGAAACCAGGAAAAGACACTACAGACTAGTACAACGCAAGAGGTTGACCCTTCTGTACTCACTAATTTTTTGGAGAGCTGCATGAAGTTACTGCACGATAGCAAGGATGTGGAAGGACTGCAAGAATTAATAAATAAATGTGCCAGTAAAGAAAAGGTCCCTGATGAACACTGCGTGGTAAGAAAGATTGGTAAGCATAAGGCATGAACATGACAAAAGATGCGGCTAACAATGAAAATATGCAATTACGAAATGGACTAGGTAATTTTGGATTTGTAGTCCGATGCGAATGATCTACCGAAACTGACATGGGAAGGATGGGGAGACCTACTCTGTAGTAGTCACCGATTCATCTCTGAATGGCGAATTAGCATAAAATCATCCCCATGGGACGATTGTATGGAGTAATGGTTGATATTGACGGTGTGATTGCATTAGCGGACTTCGAAGTTATTGAAATTGGTGATGACAGTAATCCCTACCCCGTGCTCCTAGGAATTGATTGGTCTATTTACATTAATGGGGTCATTAATTTGAAGAAGAGTACTTTGTCGTTTGAAAGGAAGTCGCTAAGGATTATAGTGCCACTAGATCTTGTGGAAGGAGTGTGTTATACTGAACCCATTTGTGATTATGTAGAAACTGACGACAAGCTAGATCAAATATACAAGATAAAAACGCAAGATCAAGATTGGATCAATCCAATGACGGATGGATGGATTGCATGGGACTGGGAGAGTTCATGCACTTCTGACTCAAATGAGGAATTAAAGCATTGGAAAAACCACTTACATGAAGTGTCCACATTGTGGTGCAATATGATGACAAAGTCACTGCGCTGCGTTTTTTCGAAGGTAAGAAAACTACCTTATTATGATGGTCTGGCTGACATAGATATGTTTTAAGATGAATTTGAGCATGAAGTCCTTGAAGACCACCATTTTCAAGCGTTGGAGTTGGCACTGTGTGCTACGTCTGCATGATGGTGGGGTACGCATAAGGATAGTTTTGTTGGATGGAGGGATTACAGGTGAATGCTGAAGTTACGATTTGGGCATGCTAATACAAGAATGACTGATAAGTATAGTGGGAAGGATGGTTCGCACGATCACCTGGAAAAGTAGAATAAGGCATGGGGGATGGAGCCGCATCTTGAATGGGTGCATATATTTTTTCATACCTTGGATACAATCTCCATGAACTGGTATCTTGAGAAAGAACTCCACCACAACACCACGGAATGGGATATATTGAGAGAAAGTTTCATGTTAACCTTCAACTTCGAGGATGGTTTGAAATCATCGATGAAGCGCTTCAAGAGATTAAAGTGGTTATCTTTAGGACGCTGAAGGAACCTATGGAATGGACCCAACTGGATTGGAGCACCCACTTGCGCCACGCATTGGAATGCTATAATGTGACTACTGAAGAGGAAGAAGAAGATTCGAGAAATATCAATATTCCAGAAATAGAAGGACATCGCGTAGTAGAAGGATCGCAAGTAGAGAACCCATAGATCTACGCACCTTTGCAAACAAGACAGGTAAACATTGGTACTGAAGAAGAACTGAAGTTCACGAAGATTGTAGATTGTTGTGATGATGCTACACTAGATAAAGTTTTTGAATTAATTCTCGAGTACCAGGATCTCTTCCCCACTAAATTTTCATATTTAAAGGGCATACTTGGTGATTTGGGTGTTATGTGAATCACACTGAAGCCGGATGCGAAGCCTGTCAAGAAGAGGCCTTATCGCCTTAATCAGAAGTATAAGGAGAAGGTTCGCCAAGAGCTAGATAAAATGCTAGATGCTAGCATTACATAACTCATCGAAGAGTCTGATTGGGTGATCCCAATGGTCATCCAAGAGAATAAACAAAAAGGTGAAATAAGGATCTATGTAGATCTGTGAAAGTTGAATGATGCATGTGTCCATGATCCATTCCCAACGCCGTTTATAGATGAAGTGTTAGAAAATGTTGTAGGGAAAGAGGCATATTCCTTTACTGATGGGTTTTCCGGTTATCGTCAAATTAAGATTGTGCCATAGGATAGAAGAAAAACAACCTTCGTGACAGAATGGGGTTGCTTTTAGTACATTGTTATGCCTTTTGGATTAAAGAACGCACCCGCAATATTTTCTCATGTAGTCATAGAAACGTTCAAAGAATTCATTCATAGGTTTCTGGAGGTATACTTTGATGATTGGACTGTGTTTGGATTGGTCAAACACCATGTAGAAATTTTGTGCCTTATTTGGATAAATGTCAAAGACACCATACTGCGCTGAATTTGAAAAAATGTATATTCTGTGTTCCTTTTGGGATCTTGCTGGGTCATGTAGTGATGGTGGACCCTACAAATATCGTTGTGATTGTAAACTTGGAAGCCCCTAGGAACGTCAAGCAGCTGCATGCGATGCTGGGACATACTAGATACTACAGAAAATTCATTAAAGCTTATGCTCAAATTACTGCACCCATGGAAAAATTACTAAAGAAGGAAGCGACATTCTGTTGGGATAAGGAATGTCAACAAAACTTAGATGTGTTAAAAGAAAATATGGTGACTGTGCCAATCCTGGTACTTCCCAATTGGAAGGAGTTTCATGTACATGTGGATGATTCTTGCATTGTGTTGGGTGCAGTACTAACATAAGCAGGCGAAGGTGAACTGGACCATCCTATAGCCTTCGAGAGTAGGAATTTGTCAAAGTTTGAGAAAAATTATTCAATGACAGAGTGTGAGGGGTTGGCCATGGTCTATGCACTGCAAAAATTCAGGCATTATTTGTTAGCGGGATATTTCATGATGTGTACAGATCATTTTGCCTGAAAATACCTTGTCAATGGGAGAAAAATGAAGTTGTATATGGGGGATCCCGCGCAATGACTATATGACAGGATGATAGTCTTAGCACTCTAGGCAGTTGCAAGGGAGCGTAGGACTCTAAACTACATTGCCCAATTGGGAAGACATGGTAGCCAGTAGGCTGCGTGGAGATTGAAGAAGGTGTTGTGCTAAGGAAAATGCACTAGGGAGGAGGGTGTCACACAACCCAGCCCAAAAATAACCGTTAAAGTTATTATTCATGATTTGATGGCTAAAAAGTGGTTAAGAGGTGTTGTCTTGTATGGGCCTGACCCAGGTTCAGAAGTGATTTAGCCATGCAAATCCTGGTACTACTAGACCTTTTGGCAACAATCCGTGGTGCACAGACTGAGGTCTCACCCGAAGTAGTATGGGAGGGTGCTAGAACCAGGTTTTCGCACCCTGGGAATGTCTGATGAGCTTCTGGAGGTTTGAGGTTTGACCCTGCGCGCACGTCACTATGCGCACTTGTTCTTCCTTCGCAACTTGTGATGCTGCTTCCGCGTAGCCCTACTCGGGGCACAACCCGTATAATACCCCAGTTCCTTGCTATTTATTCTGTTATTTCCTAATTACTTAACTTGTTTGTGTAAGATTAATGATTATTATAGTATATTCAACAATCATATCAGTGTGTGCGATAAATAAACCAATATAAATGTAAAGAAGACAATGCACAACAGATACAAAGAAATAAGAATCAACTTCTCTTTATTATTCTTCGATCCATATTACAGACTCGACATCGCCCTGTGCACTCAGCTACAGGGGTCTGTGCACTCAGCTACGGACTCTACTAGGCCCCTGCGCACTCAGCTATAGAGCCTCTTCCTACCCCTACGACCCAATACACTTAGATACTTCTTCTATGCTAGAACCATTCCTATTATTTTCTCTAATTCACTATCTTTACACTTAGGGCGTCGCTCTATTTATACATTCCCATGGTCCGTGGACCATGGGTAGGCCGACATGACTTTACATTACAATACAATATTTTAGGGTGGACAACCCCATGACTCATCCTATACTTCACGCTCGCAATTCGCGGAGTCTTACAAAACCTTTGACCAAAACTTGGGCTTTGAACCCCAAAACATGTTGTGGGGGGATTCCATGCCCAACAGTTCCCCAACGCAATTGCTATGGTGTTAAATGCATAGTGTATGGAGAATGAAAACTACCCTCAAAGGCCTTCCTGGGACCTTCGACAGACTGTAAGATTATTTGTAGATGCTACCAAGTTATACACATGTTCATAAACAAATATCAATTAACAAAATATGGAAAGAGTATTACCTCAAGTCTCCTAGATTTGTTTGGAGATCACAATGTAGCCAAGAAGAACTCCCTCAAGGCCAGCTCCAAATCAATTCCTGCACAAAGGAAAGGCAAACACAATCACCACATACAATCTTGAAAACCAATATATGAATACACAATGAACATATATTTGCATACAACTAAGCTACTCATCTAAACAAGTATCAAATGAACAAATTAATGAACAATGTTACCGACACCATGGAGTAGGGAACACAACCACAGTTCTGTATTAATAATGAAGAGTGATTACAACCATCTGTTGTACCAGTCTTCCTTTGCCCCTTCCACTTCTCTCTCTCTCTCCCTTCTAGCTCACTTCTTCAAATATGAGACAGTTCTCAATAGCTTTGTATGCTATCCTTTCAAATGCTATGACCCCTTTCACAATGACCCTCACCTTGCTTATATAGCAATCAAGTTAGGGTTTCCAAGCTCCTCATAGAGTTCACTATGGAAAAAGCAATGAACTTGCCCTGCTTTTCAGCTCTTTCCCATTTGCCTCCTTTTTTCAGATTAGAAATCCTCCAAATATCTCGAATTTGGATGCTTCCTTGCTTTTCTTGAGTAAATTTAGGGACAAATATCTATATATTTGTGAGTTAATTCATTCCTTTGACCCTTGGAACTTCCCTTAGTTTCACTAGAGTTGTCCCCTAACTAGATACATGCTTTAGTAGGGTCACTAACGCGCCTCCAAGCTTGGTAACAAGCTTTATAAAGCAGGTTGTTAGTGTATAACCAGCGTTAGTGTGGAATCAAGGTCTGTGATTGTGGTCTTTGCTTCAGTCATCCTGTCTTTCCCCTCTGAGTTGATGAGGAGGTCATTTTGTTGTATAAAAAATGCCCCCTAAAGTATGAGATTAGAGGCAGAGACGATGGCCAAAATACTTTACTAAAACTGTAATTTTCTGTCAAAATGAGAGAGTGAGAAGCTTCGGGCAACAAGGGAAACCTGATACAACACACACACACACACACACACACACACACATATATATATATATAATTTCTAAAATCATGTCTTGAGTCGGGCATTCCCATGCTCAGTAGTTATGTCAAAGTAATTTTCTCCAAAGAGATATGACAATACTGGCCGCCGATAAGCGTAATGTGGATCCAGTGTCATAATAGAATCAGTCTGAAACAACTGTCTCCAAAAAACAATATCCACAGCTTGGGAGAGGAAGCAAGGCTGAATGATGCAAGCCTCTACCTAAGGTCTTGATTTCTGATTCACCGAACAACATAGATCGATACATGTGAATATATGCGTTGACGTCAAACATGTACGAAATCATATGATTACCAGTCAATAATGGAGACCGTTAATAGATGTGAGGAAGGCCACCGATAATGGTGATGGTCTCCAAGATGCACTGTGCAATCTAATGAATGTGAAAAATGTCTTTGTCGTCGAACACCCGTAGAATCGCTTCATCATGAGCCAATAATGAGAACCCCTGACCAAGCACAAGGCAACCTGCCACTAATGTCTGCAAATACCAAGGCACTGAATGTGTTTCTAGGTTATCTTCCTAGATAGAGTGTTTTAGTCAATAGGAAGAAACCTTTCGAAAGGTAGCCAATAATGTGTCCTACATCAATCGTCACGAAATGGGACAAGAATGATTTTGTTTTTTGAGGAATATTTTGAGCATTTGGGTCTAAACAATGGAGGGCATGATGAAAGGATATGTTTGATTAGTTGATGGAGGAAACAAATGGTTAACCCTTGAACAATAGAAGGCATGACAACGGTTTTAACCAGACAACACTAGACTCATGGACACTACAGAGTGTTAGGATACAGAGATGCAATTACATCAGGGTATATAGGCTAAAACTCATAGGATGGTAGGGTTCATATTGAGAGGCCGTCAAAATGAAGGTTTATCTAAGGGAGTGCCATGTTCAAGGGAACGACTATTGCCAAATCACGCTTTCTAATACGAAATATAGTTGTATTGTCCACTTTCCCCGTCTGATTAATTTGATGAGTCCAGACGGGTAAACTCATCGATCTTTTCATATTTAAAGAGTCTGAAAAAGACCGCAAAAAGAACGAATCTTTGCCCTATTTGATTAGTTTAATGAGTCCAGACAGGAAAACTCATCAATTTTTTCATGTTTTAAGAGTCTGAAAAGTATCGTAAAAAGAACGACTCTATATCTTGTCTGTGTAATTTAAAGAGTCCAGACTAGACAAATCAGTGGTCTTTTCATATTTAGAGAGTCTGAAAAGATTGTAAAGTGTAACTCCATGGTGGTCCCTTTGTCATAGTTGTTAACCGGGTGTGACAAAAGGTTAATAGTATACCTGGATCAGTTACTTTTCCGTTAGTTAATCTATTGAATCCAAATAAAGAGAAACTTATTTTCAATAGATGCCGACCTCATTTTGTTACGAGTACGAGGCGATGGACTAAACTCGTTTTTCGTTGTGAATTTTTAATGAGTCATGCGGCGACAAACTCAATACCTTCACCAAAATTTTTACTGAGTCAAATGAAGAAAACTTAGGGTATCTTTTTTAGTTTAGTGAGCGAGAAAAAGAGGGAAAAGAATGGCTCATTCCTTCTTCATAGATTTAACGAGCTCGAAGGAGGAGAAAAACTCAGGGATTTTTCGATTTAAGAGCGAGAAATGGTCCCAAAAAAGAACGTGCTCTGGCTACTGCCATATATTTTTAACGAGCCCAGTAACAAAAAATGGGGGATTTTCAGTTTAATGAGCGAGAAAAAATACCTTAAAAGAATGCTCGGGTCATCTTTATAAAGTTTAACGAGCCTAAAGACAAAGCTCGAGATTTTTTTAGTTTAAAGAGCGAGAAAAAAGTGCCTAAAAAGAATGCTCCCTTGGTCTTTTTCAGTTTAATGAGCTAGAAAAAAGATCAAAAAAGAGTTTCTCAGAGCATCGTCGCATATATTTAACGAGTGCAATGATGAAGACTTAGAGATGTTTCTATTTTTTAAAGAGCAATAAAATATCTCAAAAAGTTCTCTAATCGTCTTTGTAGTAGTTTAACGAGCCCAAATAAGGAGAATCGAGGTCTTTCGGATTAACGAGCAAGAAAAATACCATAAAAAGAACGCTCGATCTTCTTCATGGTAGTTTAATGAGCCTGAAGAAGGAGACTCAAGGATTTTTCAGATTAACGAGCAAGAAAAATACCAAAAAAGAATGCTCGATCTTCCTTGATCTCATGCTTGATAATAGAAGGGTCTATGCCATGCATTTCCTCATAAGACCAAGGGAAAACATCGCGGAAATCGTTAACAGGGTAGGGGAAGCTCACAATTTCCTCATGATTGCGATTGGCTCCAATCTGTATGTTTTCCATGATGCTTGTCATGACAAAAATATCGATGAGAAATGTTTTTAAAATATTGCCCCTGTATCCTTCTGAGTCCAAAGGTTTGATAGTCATATATGGTGAGGAAATGATTTTGTGTGCATCAGGTGATAGGATTTGAAGAGGCATCATGTCCGAATCAAATATAGAAACATGATGGTGCGAGTCCTCGCAAGGTCGCTCTTCTAAATGCATGATCTATCTAATAGCTTTGTCCATAGGTAGGACTTGATTGAGTGGATCAAAAGAAGGAGCCATTATGGGAGGGGTAGTGGTACCATTGGCTGAAACCAAAATGACCGGAGATTCAGATCCAATTTGAATGGCTTCGCAAGCCAATTCAGCTGGTGACAGCAGCATTTGTTCTCTGTATGTGTCAATATCTGAAGGAGCCGGTAGGATCCATGGATCAGCCTGTTCACGAGGAAATATGAAAGCATATTGATCGTCTGTGGAACCTGGGGTGGTTGAAGAGGGAAACAACCCATGAGGGAAGAAACCTTCAAGATACCAGTACCGATACTGATGTAAGAGTTAGGTACATCACCCACTAAGGGTACAAAGCTACTAGGTAATGGAGAGTAATATGGGGTGCAAAAGGACAGCTGGTCCACTGTGACTATCATTCCATCCAATGGAAAGAGGATGACATGAAAGACCGAAGACACAACAACCCAAAAGAAGATTATAGTCAAGTTTATGATCCACGACTTTAATATCTACCGTTACCGTTTTCCCACTCAAGCTGATGGGATAGCTAGCTAGGTAATCTTTTGGGATGAAAGTGTGGTCGTCGAAAGCTTTAAGGGAATTTAACGGCGGGGATAGGGTTGGAGAACCCAGGGTGAGCGAACATGAATCCGACATGACGCAGGTAGAAGCACCTTCGTCGATGATAGTTTTGTGTATACCTTTACCTTTCGAAGTTATATGCACCTGGAATGCAAGCTGGTTAGAAAGGGGAGGTTTACACTTGTCCATGTCGAAAATAGCAAGCATGGAATCCGTTGGGTCAATACCCCCAATAGCTGAAAGCAAAGATTTTTGTTGTGTTGGGCATGTTTTTAATACTTTGAGCGCTGACATAGCCAACGGTGCTTGCACCAAATCTTCTACAATGTTGTAGCGTTTGGAAGCACGTGCAGATGTATTGTGCGTTGTGCGTCAAAGTGCCCCTTTTGGGGGTTGAATTACAAGGTCCTCAATCGGCCTTTAAATATGCAAATCATTGGGTGGTGGTGGGTTTTGACCTGAGGAAGGTTCTGCTGCAGGAGCTATAGGAGCTCCATAAGATTTGGCTCTTGTGGCAAGTTCTACCATTTCAAATGTGTAAATGGTAGAAGATCCTTCACTAGCCGAAGGATGTTATGAACCATCGTTGCCTCCTTGTGGGAGTTGTGGTTGGTTTGCAATAATATTTTGCTACTGTTCAGTGGGAAAAGGATTTCAAAGGACAACGGGGGTCTTACCAGAATCCCTTTTGGCAAGTTATTTTGTGCATTCCTAAGGCCGCGGACAACACCAAGTCGTGTGGTGTTCAGCACAGAGTTTGCATGGATATCTGGTGGGTTTATCCTTTTCCTCATTAGTAGGCGTGGCGACCTTATGTTTTAGGTTGGGCTACTTTGTTGACTGCTCTTCAGAAGGAGTGGTCTTTCTCTTATTCTTCTTATTCTTGCCACCGGATTTTTGCGTAGACTACACAAAGTTTATCGTAGTGGCAGGAAGAGCAGTCGTATTGGTAGAGGGGTCCATTGCCATCTTGGAAATGTGATCATTGAGTTGTTTTACAACGTCCCTAGCAGAGTCACCAATTCTGCTATGGGGTAAAATGCACGGTGTATGGAGAATGAAAACTACCCTCAAAGGCCTTCCCGAGACCTTCAACAGACTGTAAGATTATCTGCAGATGCTACCAAGTTATACACATGTTAATAGACAAATATCAATTAACAAAATATGGAAAGCGGATTACCTCAAGTCTCCTAGATTTGTTTGGAGATCACAATGTAGCCAAGAAGAACTCCCTCAAGATCGTCTCCAAATCAATTCCTGCACAAAGGAAAGGAAAACACAATCACCGCATACAATCTTGAAAACCAATATATGAATACACAATGAACATATATTTGCATACAACTAAACTACTCATCTAAACAATTATTGAATCAACAACTTAATGAACAATGTTACCAACACCATGGAGTAGGGAACACAACTGCAGTTCTGTATTAATAATGAAGAGTGATTACAACCATATGTTGTATCAGTCTTCCTTTTCCCCTTCTACTTTTCTCTCTCTCTCGCTTCTAGCTCACTTCTTCAGATATGAGACAGTTCTCAACAGCTTAGTATGCTATCCTTTCAAATGCTCTGACCCCTTTCACAATGACCCTCACCTTGCTTATATAACAATCGAGTTAGGTTTCCAAGCTCCTCATAGAGTTCACTACGGCAAAAGCAATGAACTTGCCCTGATTTTCAGCTCGTTCCCATTTGCCTCCATTTTTCAGATTAGAAATCCTCCAAATATCTTGAATTTGGATGTTTCCTTGCTTTTCTTGAGTAAATTTAGGGACAAATATCTAGATATTTGTGAGTCAATTCGTTACTTTGACCCTTGGAACTTCCATTAGTTTCACTAATGTTGTCCCCTAACTAGAAACATGCTTTAGTAGGGTCACTAACGCACCTCCAGGCTTGGTAACAAGCTTTATAAAGCAAGTCGTTAGTGTATAACTAGCGTTAGTGTGGAATCAAGGCTTGTGATTGTGGTCTTTGCTTCAGTCATCCTATCTTTCCCCTCTGAGTTTGATGAGGAGGTAATTTTGTTGTATAACAAAAATTATCGTGACTCGTCCCAAATCACTCTGCTGGTGTAGTGATCTTGGAATGGAGCCCCTCCAACTGGTCCATATTGCTCGGAGGTCTGCGGCGCACTACTCTGCGGTTTGCTAGATCTACTGTATTCTTGCTTCGGAATCATCCGTGGTTGAATTATTTCCTTACCTATGTACCGGCATCTGTTGCATGTGTTTATAGTCCTACGCCCTGGTCCGACTCCTCGGGTCGCGAAGACTGTGCTTCGGCCGGTTAGTCAAATAGTCGGCCCATCCGTGTAGGGCTTCAAGCGACTATCGTTTACCTTGCCTGGGAAGGGTTCTCCATTTAGTTTAACTAGCTGGACGGTGCCTCTGTTTGTGACCTCCTTAACCACGTATGGTCCCAGCCAGTGCATTTTGAATTTTCCCGGGAATTTTTCAAACTTACTATCGTACAACAATACTAAGTTGTCTACCTTGAAGGTGTGCAACTTGATATGGTGATCGTACCAAGCCTTTTCACGCTGCTTTTGTACTTGCTGATGAAAGCCGACCATAAATCATTCTTCCTCAATTTATTCTAATTGCGCGAGCCTTTCTTCCAGGGCTTCGCAGTTTTTCATGCCTGTGAGCGCTGTTGTTCGCAGACTAGGTATGATGTATTCCATCAGCATGACAACTTTCGTGCCATAGACTAACTGGAAAGGGGTTTGTCCCGTCAATTTTTTGCACATTGTTCTGTACCCCCATAATAGAACAAATACGTGCAGGTCCCAGTTGTTTCGCTACGTGTTACATACTTTGGTCATAGCAATCTCTAGTATTTTGTTGAATGCCTCTATTGTCCCATTAGCTTGCGGGTGGTACGGTGTACTTTGTTGATGATACACCTGGAACTCTTCTGTGAGCACGATGATGGTTTCATTCAAGAAATGTGTTCCGCGGTGACTCATTAAGATTTTTGGACAACCAAATTGTGTCAACACGTTTTCAAACAAAAACTTCATAGCCGTAGCGGTCGTGTAGTCTTTGATCGGCTGCACTTCCGCCCATCATGTCAGGTACTCCATCGCGGTGATGATGTAGCGCAAACCCGTCTTTCCTTGAGGTTTGATCATTCCCACAAAGTTGATTGCCCATTTTTTAAATGGCTGCAGTTTCATTTGTGGATTTAATGGCATTTTGTCCCTTCGTGATGGTTTTCTAGTCCTTTGACATATGTCGCAGGCCCTATAGTGCACTTTTGAATCCTGGTGCAGGGTTGGCCACCATAACCCTGTGCTAAGAATCTTCTGTGCAGTCACACGTCCTGCATAGTGTCCTCCTGCAACACCCCCTTGTGCTTCTGCGAGGATCTGTCCTCGTTCAAATTCAGGTACGTATCTTCGCAATATCTCATCATTTCCCATTTTGTAGAGGTGCCCCATGATGACAGAAAAGTCCGCCGCGTGCACCACCAATTCCTTCTTCTGTTGGATTGATTATTCCTTTGGTGCAGTACCTGTTGTTAGAAAATGGATTATATCCTCGAAGTGTCTGTTCACGATGCGCACTGCAAAGCGCTGTGCATTAGGTAGTCCCTCCTCCAATTTTGTTGGTTCGTCACCCATCTCAATTCGTGACAAGTGATCTGGTCCTGCGTTTAGGCAACTCGGCTTGACTATGATCTCAAAATCATATTCTTGAAATAGTAAAAGCCATTTTCATATGCACCCCCCCAACACAGGCTTGTTCATTAGGTATTTCAACGTGGAATGGTCGGTATACATCTTGAAATTTCCGCCAAGTAAATAGTATCAGTATTTTTGGAGCGCATACACCATTGCCAACCACTAGCGCTCAGTGGTAGAGTAGTTCTTTTTGGCTTTGGACATTATCCAACTTGCAAATGTGATCAGGTGATCCACACCCTCCGTAACTTCCTGTGTGAGTACGGCTCCCAGCTTAATATACGACGCATCAACATGTACATGAAATTCCACATCCCATTTCGGAAAGACCAGGATTGGAGCGAAGGCTAGTTTCCCCTTCAGGACATCCAAATTTTCATGCAATCATCATTCCAACAATATGTAGCATCCTTTTTCAATAGCTTCTCCATCGACGCTGTTATTTGGGCATAAATTTTGATGAACTTCCTATAGTATCCAGTGTGCCCCAAAGTAGCGCGTAGTTGCTTAACACTTCGCAATGCTTCCAAATTCAGAATAACGACAATCTTCATAGGGTCCACCATCAGGCCTTGTTTGCAGACCACATGTCCCAACAGGTTCCCAAAGGGAACGAGGAATGTGCACTTCTTAAGGTTCAGCGCAATCTGGTGTCGGCGGCAAGTATCCAACATCAAG
The DNA here is from genome assembly GCA_000404065.3 of Pinus taeda. Lineage (NCBI taxonomy): Eukaryota > Viridiplantae > Streptophyta > Pinopsida > Pinales > Pinaceae > Pinus > Pinus taeda. The sequence continues at coordinate 16,603 of APFE030884796.1, read as the reverse complement.
CGTAAGTTGGCTACATGGTGCTTAACTAATCCAAAGACAGTCCAATCATCCAGATAGACCTCCAAGAACTTGTGGATGTATTCTTTGAATGTGGCCACAACGATGTGCGAAAATATAGCTGGCACGTTCTTCAGTCCAAATGACATAATGGTGTATTAAAAGCAGCCCCATTTTGTTGTGAAGGTTGTTTTTCTCCTATCTTTCGGCATGATCTTGATCTGATGGTACCCTAATAAGCCATATGTGAATGAGTATGCTTCCTAACCGCCAACATTTTCCAGTACTTCATCTGTGAATGGTGTCAGGAATGGATCATTTACATAGGCATCGTTCAGTTTCCTGAGGTCCACGCATATTCTTATTTCGCCTTTCTGTTTTTTCTCCTGTACTACCATAGGACTCACCTAGTCAAATTCTTCCACTGGTTCAATAATTTTTGCTACGAGCATTTTGTCTAATTCGTTGCGGACCTTTTCTTTATACTTCAGATTCAAATGGTAAGGCCACTACTTAATTGGCTTCACGTCTGATTTCAGAGTGATCTTCATCATCCCTAAGTCGCCAATGATCCCTTTTAAGTCTGTAATTTTGGTCGGAAACAAGTCTTGGTATTCGTGGAGTAACTCAGCGACCTTATCCACTGTAGCATCATCCTAATAGTCCCCAAGCGCTGCGTACTTTGGCTCCACTTCTATGCCAATGTTTACCTGCTTTGATTTTAGCGGTGCGGTGATGTCGTGATCCTCAATTAATGGTCCTCGAACCTCACGACAACCTTCTGTTTCTGGAATATTAATATTTCGTGGGTCCTCATCATCCTCCTCCACATGCATGTGATAACACTCTAGGGCGTTGCTTAACTATGTCGCCCATACTGACTGAAGTACTTCCATTAACTCGTGTGGTACTTTGAAGATGGTGGTTTTTACTGCTTGCAACACATCGTCAACAGTATCCAACCAACAGTCTTCAAATGTGAACGTTAAGAAAAATCCCTCATGCAAGGCATCCCATTCTCTCGTACCATGTCAGAGCTCTATCTCAATATACCAATTCATGGGTATGACGTCAAGGGTACGGTAGAATAAATGTACCCATTCAGGTTGTGTCTCTTCTCCATAGACCTTGGTCCATTTCGCAAGGTGCGTGCATGGATCATCTCATCCGTCATATTTGTCTTCTAGCCATATTTGCGGTTTCCAAAACTGTAGGTGCATCATCCTTCTACATCTGTGCCAGTCCTCAAAATTTCCTTGATGCGTACCCCACCATCGTGCGGGTGTTACGCGCAGTGCCCACTTCAGCGCATCGAACTGTTGCTGTTCTGGTATTGCACTTTCAAATTTGCTCAGAAATTCATCCATCGCTGACAATCCATCATATGTCGGCAGCTCCCTTGCCTCTGTTGTCACACAACATAGTGATCTAACCATCATGTTGCAATTAAGTGTTGTTACTTCATGCAACTGATTCTGCCATTGCTCTACTTCTTCGTCTAAATCCGAAGTGCAGGAGATTTCACGCTCCCATGAAATTCTCCCTTCTGCAGTCGGATTCACCCAATCCTGTACTCACGTAGTTATCTTGTAAATACAATTGAGATCATCATTGTTATAATCATCGTGCATTGGTTCAGTGTATCGCGCTCCTTCGGCTGGATCTAGTGGTACTACTATGCGTAGTGACTTTTTCTCAAAGATCATTTTTCACTTCTTCAAATTTATGAATCTGTTCATGTCGATGGCCCAGTCTATTCCTAGTAGTGCGGGATAGGGATTATTGTCATTGACAATCTCTATCACTTCAAAATCTGCCTACGGGCTTGCCCCTTCAATATCTACGGTTACCCCTTGCAATCTTCCCATGGGAAAAATATTATGTTGGTTCACCATTCGTAATTGAATAGGGGACCATTGGAACGTCGATCTGCCCATGTGTTCCCATGTTTGCTTTGGTTGGACATTCGCATCCAAACCTAGATCTAGGATTACCTGATCCATTTCATACTTGCCAATCTACGCAGTTAACCTCATTTCCCTTCTGGTGCGTAATGCATGCTTCCCTAGTTTCCAGACCACGTGCAGTTCTCCTGACCCCGCGCATCTAGTGATAAGTTATTGTAGTCCTTTGACCGCCTTGCTATCACGCAGCAGTTTCATGCATGCCTCCCGAAAGGTAGTGAGCATTGAAGGATCCATTCCTCGTTCTAGTTAATCCTTACTACCTGAAGTGGAGGCCTCCGTGAAGCTCTTCTTAGCTTCAATGAATGTCTCCCTTCCACATCCTAAATCAAACTCTGGTTCCTTTGTAGGATCCTTGTGAACCCACGCACTTTCTTCTGGCTGCTTCCCCTTATCATCTCCTGTGATCATACTACTTCTGAGCATCATGTTTACATTCGGGTCTTCTTCACGCGGCTCAAACCTCATCATCTATAAATTTTGAGTCGGATGGGGCTGGAATACCCCTTTTTCGCACATCCTTGTGATCAGCAAAGGGAAATCTTCTACCTCATGATCAAATTGAGCATAATACAAACATGATATACCTGTCGGGTTGGTACAATTGTGGGCATACTGCCTTGGCCCTCCGCAATTGTAACAAATTAGTTGTCCGTGACCCCTTCTTGGTCCCATTCTGCCTCATCCTCAACCGTGCCCCTGAAATCTAGTGCGCGCCATCCCTATATTTGGGTCGAGGGCTCGTGTTTCAGTCTACACCTAGTAGGTAGGGGTCTGATCCATCATTAGTTCGTAACATCGGCAGGTGCGTTCATTGTGGCCTTCTGACCTGCAGAAATTACAAAACAATTGTTGGGACGTTTGCATACTTCTACAACAAATGATAATTATCCGTAGTGTGTTTCCCTCCTATTTGACAGATCACGCACCATAATGCAGGTGTCGCAGTCTGCCCTGCTTGTGCCTCTGGTCTCAACGACATCGACTCTCCTCCTGCCAAGTAGTTCGTGAACACTGGACAATGATATTTGGTGTGCCCCTCACCTTTGCATTTTATGCACCATACTTCCTCGTGCACCGCCGACCAAGGTTCCAAGTCTTGTTTCAAACTTTGCATTTCCAGACATAGGTTCTGTAGTTGCATGTGGATTTGTTGGACTCCCAATCCAGGGTCTTGTATAAGGGTCTCATGTAATCTCATTGCCATCTCCAATGCCTTCCTTAGGTGTAGTGTCAGAGATGCTACAAACCATGCTCGATGATGTCCATCCGTCAACGTCATATTAGCTTCGTGAATCGTACTCTTCGGCCTTTGATCCATATCCTAGTGGGTCTCGCCCGGGAGCATCGTGATCTCTTTAAACCCGATGATTGATTGGGTTTCTGACTTTAGCCCTCTAAATTCCCTGTTCAGCGCGACTTGGATCTCTATGATTCCTGTATTTGGGTGGTAATTAGAATGATTGATATACCATGTTAATGCACGATCCTGCAGTGTGCTCACCAGCGTATCCTTCTTAATATTGTCATCTGCGACACCTTGTACTTCCCAGACTGCTCTTACCACGAACCAGAATTGGTCCAGATATTCATTCCCCACACCTGTAAATACAGGTAGTTTGATCGCACTCGCCATATTGAACTGTGGTGGTGGCAGAGGTGGAGTGTGTGGAGATAGGCGTGAGGATGGTGAAACGGGTGGCAGTGTGGGTGGAGGTGGTAAACGTGGAATTCATTGTCTTATCAAACTGACCGCGCTTCTCAAAGAAACCTTCACGAGCTCTTCCTCTCTTTCCAGTGAGGGTGAAATTAAGGAACTGGTTTCTAATTCTTCGCTACTTCCACTTCTATAGATCTTCCCACTACGCGTAGCCCCAAACATTAATTTATTCGCATAACCCACTTTGTACACAATAGCATCTTAATCCAAGTGTTCAAAGATTTAATGTACTTACCTCGCGGTCCTTTGAGAAAAAATTGCTCTGCCTCACTGTAGTTAATGGTCGTGTCTGCCGCAAATCAGTGATAAATCCTCTTATTATTCGGTCGAGCCAATGGTCTACAACTCGTGCGATCTTATCCTCTAACGCTTCTAGTCTGCGCACTAATTCTGGAGTTCACACTATTAGTTTTTCAAATCTACACCTTCCCTGGTTGTCTGCTAACTTCGTAATCCACTCATACAACTCAAAAGGAAAGGATGCAAAGAAAATCTTGTGGATTTCCGTATACAAGTAGCGCTCCAACCACTGTTCCTTAGATACTCGCGGAGTTCTGTTTTCCTACGTCGCGAACTCATGAATCTTCTTGTCCAACCACTCTTTAATTTATTTCTTTGTTGGGTTCTAGTGGCATGACATCAAACATCCCTTATGTAGATCCTGGTCCCAGCAACGAAACCATTTGTTGGCTTGTATGGGCCTAACCCAGGTTCAGAAGTAATTTAGCCAAACAAATCCCGGTACTACTGGCCCTTTCAGCAATAGTCCGCGGTGCACAGATTGAGGTCTCACTCAAAGTAGTATGGGAGGGTGCTAGAACTAGGTTTCTGCACCCTAGGAATGTTTGATGAGCTTCTGGAGGTTCGCGGTTTGACCCTGCGCACATGTCGCTACGTGCACTTGTTCTTCCTTCGCAACATGTGATGCTTCTTCCGCATAGCCCTACTCAGGGCACAACCCGTATAATACCCCGGTTCCTTGCTATTTATTCTATTATTGCCTAATTACTTAGCTTATGTGTGTAAGATTAATGATTATTACAATATATTCAACAATCATATCAGTGCATCCAATAAGTAAACCAATATAAATATAAAGAAGACAATGCACAATAGATACACAGAAATAGGAATCAACTTCTCTTTATTATTCTTCGATCCAGATTATAGACTTGACACCACCTTGCGCACTCAGCTGCAGGGGTTGCACACTCAACTGCGGATTCTACTAGGCCTCTACGCACTTAGCTGCAGAGCCTCTTCCTACCCCTACGACCCAATACACTTAGATACTTCTATGATTGAAACATTCCTATTCTTTTCTCTAATTCACTATCTTTACACTTAGAGCCTCACTCTATTTATACATTCCCATGGTCTGTGAACCATGGGTAGGCCGACATGAATTTACATTACATTATAATATTTTAGGGCGACAACCCCATGACTCATCCTATACTTCACGCTTCGCGCCCGCAATTCGCAGAGGCTTACAAAACCTTTGACCAAAACTTGGGCTCTGAACCCCAAAACATGCTGTGGGGGGATTCCATGCCCAACAAGAGGAGAGGGTAGCCACTACTTATGGTGAAAATCTTTGAAGACCTACTACCAAAGCAACATTTATCATTTGAATTTGGGGGGAACCGTCAAATTTGAATTCAATTCCCCCTATAAATTACTCATGTTGTTCTAACAGAGAACACTTTGCATTCTAAGAATTGCTTGTGCATTTTGTTGTCTGATGCATATGAATCATGCGTTCTGGCAAGAATTTGTGATGTGCCCCTCATTGTCGAACTATTCTACAGCAACTCGAGAGTGATTCATTGAGACGATGACTACTTCTAACCCCACCGAAGCCATCAGTCCCAAAGTAGTTGTGTCTGACGCACTTGCCCCCGAAGTGACTAGTATGGAAGCTACACCCATTGTGCCCACGGCGTTGAGGTCTCATAGGCTGAAAAAACTATCACAAAAGAGAAGTAGCTCGCTATGAAATAAAATCACTCAGTCGCGAAAGAAAAAGATAAGAAGTCGGTGCTAGGTTGAATGTCACCAAGGAAGAATCTCGAGGCACGACCGATGGAGAAAAAGGACAAGCAACTAGAAAAAGTGGTGGATTTAGAAGAAGAGCAGTACCAAGGTATCGAAGAAGTCAATGCTGAGGGAATTGAACCGATCTCTAGGTTTCCTAAGTACATCCCTCCATAGAAGGGAAAAACCAAAGTGACCAAGGATCCAGGTTCTGAAAAATTCGGGGTATCCACTCCCCTGTTACCTGAGCAGGTCACATTTGAAGGAACTAAGCTCGCGCGCATCCCGGTATTGAAAATGGAGGACTGGGACCTCGCAAACAATGAAACATTTTCACATTTGGTGACCCATAAGTACATGTTGAAGATATATTATGATGAGACATGAGTTACATAGTTAGAACCCATGAAGTGGGTCCGCGACGTTGAGTAGTTGGGGCTATTGAACATGCTCTTAGTACTGCACTATCACCGCTCACCTATCAATATGGTTTGTGCGCCAGCTCCTCGTGTTGGTGCACGATGGGATCTTGTGGCTTGGGTAGCCCATTCCAATAACCGACATGTTGATCCATAGGATAACAAAGTTGCATCACAAAGGAGTAGACACTACCAATGAGTTTATAGGGAAAAGTAGGGAAAAGGAACTAGCTGATAAAATGAACAAATAATATGGTCTCGTGAAAAAGTCGCATGGATACTCTATCCTGTCAATTCAAGACTAGGTATTCTCGTTTTCTACATAGATCCTTGCTGGAAGGATCATGAGGAAGTGTCGCGTAGACAAAGTTTTGGCGCCGGTAGTGTCACTTTTTGCACAATGCACGAAGGGCATGCATTATAATTGGTCCAAGTATCTCTGCTAGGAGTTCCTTGTGAACTGCCGAAAAGCCCAAGAGGAAAGAAATCTATTTCATTATGCTTGGATTTTATTTTCTATTGTATTAGTTGCATGAAGGTTTTCGGAGGATAGCAATTTCCTCTGCACAAGGACGATTTGCCCGAGGCAGCGCAGTTCTCATCTCTCTGGTCTACGAAGGATGTGGAATGCATCAAGGAAATGAAGATTTTATGGGTCCTAGTGGAGATGGACCTTTGGATGGTGGTTAATCAGCAGCCAATGTTGTCCCCAAGCTTTTTCAACCAATTAACAGTCTACACGGAGTTCAAAGCTAACTTTCACAACGTATGAATCTGTGTGCGGAAGGACCCAAAGGGAACTTGGCATTTGTTGCCTTATTTAGTGTTTGAGACGGATGTAGAGGAAGTTGTAGGGTATTGGCGACCAGAGTAGAGCAAACCTACAACACTGGAGGTGGGAACCAACAAAGGCACCGAAAGCTCTGCTATGCAGAAGCAGAAGGAAGCCGCTTAGAAAGTTACACACACCTTGACCGAACAAAAGAAGAAGGAGGCTGCTAAGGAAGCTATAGAGAAGGCACACATGGAGAAAGAGCACACTGCTAAAGACAAGGCAAAGAAAGAATGGAAGGATGCTGAGGAAGGTGGGAAGTCTGCTTCTCATCATACTGATGAAAAAGAGTTGTCAGGATAGGGAGGAGGCGGTGGTGAGGATCAGAGCGCTCCTTTCATCCTGAAGAGGTGTGGGCAGGAACAAACGGGTGGACAATGAAAGAAGTATAAGTCAGAATACACATATTGATCCCATGGTATTGATAGAAGGCAATATCGATGAGATCGGGGACAAGATACGAGACACAATGACGGAGGTACTGCAACAATTTGAGCAGCAATACATGCAGACACTAGGGAGAATCCAGAAGGATCTAAGGGAGTTACAGATCTAGGAAAACATGATTCAGGTGGGTGTCGGGCAGGCAAGTCATGCAAAAGAAATCTTGATGTAGGGAAGTAGTACAGTAATAGAGATTGAATGGACTCTGGATCTCAGAGTCATTCCTTTGCCAGAGGGGTCAGTCTATTTTGAATCAGATGAGGATAACTTTGTGCTCAACATAGTGAAGGATATGGGACTAAACCTTATCGTGCTGCCACTCCAGACCCTTCATGCACTGCAATAGGGAGTCTCAGATGAGTTGAAAATCAGATAATAACATGCATTCACCGTCGTTAGTGATTTTAAATTCAACAACGAGCATATTTTTGTAGAAAAGACTTAGGCGTTGAAGGAAAAGGAGGAATTACAGACCCAACACGAGAACCTGGTAACAATGATTGAGGAGGCCTGTAAGTCAGTGCCTGAGTTGAATATACTAGAGGATGTAGAGGCCTGAGCCAAAGTTAGGAAATTGACTATTGTAGTACGTGATTCAAAGGAGGAAGTCAGTAGGGTGACTTTCGACTTTCGGATGCAAATAGCGGAGCTATAGTTAAAGTTACATCTGACGACTCCGCCAGAGGTCTGAGAGCAGTGCATAGAAACAATAAAGGAGGGAATGACTACATTGGAAACCGCAGTTAATGACTACTCTCCGATGTTTGATGTAGCGATGGAGCTATGGAAAAAAATTCAGGAGGACCTGAACTTGAAACAACTATACGCAGATGTTCGAGAAACACAATGACAATATGATGAGGTATGAGCGACTGCAATCACTTTGGCACCAACACAATGCATCACTAAGCTACAGGAGGGCAAGAAACTTCTTACACAAGTGGAGTACTTGTAGAGGAAGGAGGCCTTACTAAAGGCCAGATTGCAGATGTGGCTAGAGGAAGCCTGTCAGTTTACTTTGTCACTCCAGGAGAAGCTCAAAGGGTTGCAGCAGACGCATCGGACCATACGCCTCACAGTGGATGGGCCAACAACTAAAAAAATGGTCGAAGAAGTACAACAGGCAGCAACCCAGGGCATTGCGGAAGTTGCAGTAATGCAGGTTGAGTTGGGGGATCTTCTCAACAAGATCGTGGAGCCAACTGAGTGACCTGAGGGAAATTCACAATCTTTATGTTGGGGGCCTATTGGGATGAGGTCCCCAGGGGTAGAATTGAGTTAATTTAGTCATTTTTGTAAAATAATTTGGTAAAGAATGTAAATTCTCCGAAAAAATGTGGATACGGAGTGGGGAGATAGATAAGAGTCAAAGGGGTCTTAGCACCTTGTTTTGGTCAGTTTTTGGATTTTCCCATGGTCCACGGACCATGGTATTGTATGAAGGAAAGTTATAAATAGTCGAGTCATAGCAAGTATTAGATAAGCTTTAAATTTTGGTAGACAAGAATGGATGAATGAACAAATGTTGTGATAAGGGTTTGATAGATAGCAAGGTTTGTTCCTGTTAGTAGTGAAGGAAAGGCTTTGCAGTTGAGTGGACGAAGGCCTGGGTAGAGTCCGTAGTTGAGTGCGTGGACCCCTGCAGCTATGTGCGCAGGGTATTCGAAGTCTGTACTGTGAAGGATCTATTTAATAAACATTGATTTTGGGTTGGAAATACTTGCATCTGAGTTTATATGTTCATCTTTTCATTTGTTTATCTTTCTTAAATATTGTTTCCATGAATTCATGTGTTTCCTCTACGTGAATTGGGTTAATTAAATATGTTTATGCCTAGTAAAGATACTAAATGTTATTCGCAAAGTTATGGATATATGTTGGATTAATTTGAATAGGGAAGTTAGGTTTTCATGACGACAGATCTAGATCTCAGAAGCCCTAGAAGACCTATTTGGGTGTGTGAAAGTAGAAGATAAACCCTATTAGGACCTGTTTGACAATTGACTGATTGCGCAAAGAGTTAAGGGAATTTAGGCCTGAATTAAGATATCTAGCAATATCAGAAGTGTTGTAGCATTTTTTGGTTTTGGTAAGTTAGAAACAATTAGACAAAAAAGGAAAAATGAAATGAAAATATATTTTAGAAAATGTTAAGCTAGGATATGGACAAAAAGAATATTGAATAAAAAATGTTAGGAAGTATTTTCATTTATATGTCCATATCAAAGAAAATGTTAGGATAGATGCCCTAAAAAATGAAGGCAAAAATAAAATGTTAGGATTAGAGAGAAAATAAAAAGAAATAAACTATGAAAGTGTTGCAAATCTAAATGCCACTACTTTTACTTTAATTCAGTTTGAAAATAATAGTTGTGTGCACATTGTTTAAATGCCACACTAGTTTATTTAATCCAATTATATTGTTTAATCATAATTGGATTTGTTTTAAATTGATTGTCATAGGTAGAAAATAAAATTGGCTCAACCATTTAATTTGAGCCAATGGAGAAAAGAGGTATAGAAGTAGATTGTTTATAAAAATAAATATTGGGTTGCTAGCTAAAATGCACTCTAGAAGGATAAGTGAAAATGTTAGGAGTAAAAGGGTATGTAGAAACGTGAAAATTTGGAATATCGGGTGATTATTTCCTAAAGTTCAAAACATTGGGAAAGACATTTTGGTGACAGACTTCAAATAACCAAGTTTTCATAAGCCAACATTATTTCATATATATATCATTGTCAATTTATTAAAAGCCCAGACCCATAGCTGTCACATCTGCCTACGATATTGTGACCCCACCATCATTCCTGCTCGCATGTTAAAAACCCCCCATCTCACCTCTCATCCCGCATACTCTTCCACAATCCGATGGCCCGCGGCCCTCCTCAACCCTCATAAACCATCTGAAGTTTATTGGCGGGGGTGGGGAATGGACAGTTTTCAATACTACCCACCAAAACATCTTTTTGCACCTTTTAGTGTTTCGGGACTTAAAATCCTAAAACCACTTACTGCTCCATCTTACACCCGAACGCAATATGTCACATAATTGTTTACCACCACCCATGTCACGCCACATGTCACACTCTACGTCATGTTCCATATCATATCTCTCGTCCAATCAACTGCCGCCTATCCATTGCCCATTCATTTTCGCTCTAATGCATTTATAGCTCATACATCTGTTAATTAATCCGTTGGGTAATTAATGAAAATTCAAACATTCAACGCCACCCCCGATCTACATTTTTGTTCATAAACACTGTATTATTCATCAGAAAGGTTACACAGTCAACCTCTGTGACCAAATTAATCTTTCAATCTTACCTGCTCAACAACTCAGCCACTGTCTGGCATCAAAGCAACCATTCATCTTATTCGCAAACACATCATCCAAGTTCACTTGTCAGTTATCTGTTTTCATGTGGTAACTCTTTTCACACCTTTCTTGTCATTTACAGTTTGAATTTTGTTTGACAAAATGCCTCCCAAGGGAAAAGCAATTGTAGAGGTCCCAAATCCTTTAAGTCACCCACAGTTCAACTTCCATCATGTCCCTTTGGTCAACAAAGAATGTAAAATCATTGAGACTTATTCTCAATTCGATTTATTTGAAATCTATTGTTGGTAGGAAGATCAACTAATAGACCAGATTGATGAAATTGGGCTCTGGGAATCTAAATTACCTCATTACATTTTTCCAAAAATACACAGAGCACCAGAATTTGTAAGAAAATGCCATGAATCTTATGATCCCAACTAGAGAACAATTATCTCACCCACAGGAGAAATCCTTTGTCCAATTAATTCTGATTCCATTGATAGAATGTTGCAGGCCCTTGCCACTACACCAACCCATCCTTTTTCCCATGAAAACCTGATGGAATCTTATTAGAAACTAGACTTTACCAAAAGATCCTAGACCCTGGAACTGTTTTTAGCAATTGGTAGTCCTCTACCAAAAATAAATCCTCCTTATGACGCATCCATGTTTCCAGATAGAACCATGCATATTACCACTATCCTCTCCTATTTTCTTGTTTATAACTCTGATCAATTTTTCAATGAAGCCATCCTTGGTTTCTTATCCTTGTTTTCTGCTAATTCTAAGCCTACTGTTATTTATGATTTCAGTCATTTCATAGCTGAATCCATACATGAATAATTTGTCAAATTTAATACTGAAGAAGTATTCAAGTATGCTTCAGTACTTGTTTATTTTTTTGGTATATTTTTAGGGAGACAAATTCTGATTTTCTTTATAGAATCTTGATGAAGAAGGAAAACAACATCATTGATATTCTAGACCTCAATGGGGATGAAGGAGAAAGAAGAGTTCACATATAATTAGTTCATAGAACTGTTTATTCATCCAGCTATTAGCCTTATGAGTAGCACTCTAGTACCAAGGATCAGTGAGGAGATTGTCAAAGAATTACAGTTCATAGATCAAGTTGTAACAGGGGATTGGTATTGTTACCAAAACTACATAGAAATCAGGGTTTATGGTTGTGAGCTTCCACCCTACAAACTGCCAAAGTACCTCTCTATTAGAATATTTGCACTAGAGTACTTAAGGAAAAAGTTAAATGCAGATGAATTACACTTTGTGGCTGCCAAGAAGAAGTCACAATTCAAGCTCAAAGCTCAAGTTGGTCCATTCACTTGTAATACCAAGGCACAGGGGAGGAAGCAAACAAATTGTTAAAGGAGATGAAGTTTTATCTCAGTTTCACTTGGTCATATGACCCATTGGGAACCATCTCCAAACTTAGGGTGGAGAATAAATTTACACCATATCATCATACAGCTAGGCCTAAGATAGAATAGTATAAGAATCGGTTGGAATGGATAGAGAACACCCTCCAAGAGGTTGAGGAGCAGGCAGTTTCTCCATCGAATGTGCAAACTCCACTTGCATAGGAAAAGACAGCCAAGAGAGGGAGGGAAGAACAATCATCACCTGCAACAGAGGCAACAAGCCAGGGATTTAAGGTTTTTCGTAGGAAAAAGAGACCAAGGATCTCTGTGACTGTTGATGCATAGTCTGGTGGATAGTTTACACAATATCCAACTCATTCCACTACTTCTCATGAACAATAGATAGTTCAGATTAATAGATACATTCCAGAGAATAAGGAGGAATACATTTTCCATGTCTTTAGTGAAATCAAAAGAAAGAATGAAGAATTGAAATTGAATACCTACACCCAGTTCTGGAAGCATTCTTCCATCTCTCAAGCCAGGCTTCTTTCAGTCTTCGATTCTGAGAAGGGAAAGATGCAAATGGCTTTCTTGTAGGCCCAAGTTCCTCAACCTAGGACTATTGCACAATATCAAAAACACGCTTCTTTTGAGTTCAATTTCAAGGATGTGCATCCAATTTACCAAATTGAGATGCACAAACAAACTGGGCAGATGATTGCTTCAACCTTGACAAACACTACTATGAGTTTTTCAAAAATGCAGGTTACATTGGCCAACACTCAGTCACAGCTAAAGTTGGAGAAGGTCTCCTCGTTAGCAAAGGATACCAAGATTCAATCCTTGTAAAATCTAGTGCTAAAGATGGGATATGATCCCTCAAACATAAATGCTGCAAAGGAGCTCATTAAGAAAATAACACTGAAGGTGCAGCATTAAAGAAACAATTGAAATTGCCAGCCTCTGAGGATCAATGGTCAAAAAAATCGAAGAGACAGAGACTCAAAAGTTTGATATGATGAAGATCATCATAGAGAAGAATTTGCAAATTAAACAAAGGGAGGAGAAGATGGAGAAATTAGTCAAGGAAAAGGAGGAAGCTGTCAAGAAGACTCAAACTTCAATGGATGTAGTCTCTCTTGCAACAATTCCTGTCACAAGGTCTTTTACATCAACAACAAGTATATAAGAAGGAGCTGAACAACTTACTGAAGCTGTTTAGAACTTGTCTATCCAGACAGGAGAAATTAATAAACTAAAGGATGAACTCAAACAATTATAGCTTCTGAAGTCCTTAGCAAACAGTTCACATGTAACTGAAACAAACAGACTCAAAGGCCAGGTGGAAGTATTACAAAGAAAACTCAAATAGTCCTTCTTAGGAAACAAATTAGGTTTAGCAAAAGAAATTATGTGTGAAGAAATCACAGAAGCAATCAAGGATATTTGGCCCTACATCAAGATAGTATTTAATTAGAAAGATCTCTTAGAAACGACTCAGGAAGTAGTGGAAAGCATAACTAATTGTTGAAATGTGGCAACAAGAATATTCCAATTTTAATTTGTCCTTGAACTAAAATTAAGAATTAAAATTCAAATTTAGTCTCACCAGCTGCTTGGAAAATAATTAATTAATTCATCTTGAGTTAATTAGTTGGAGAAATTCAAGCTAGAAGTCTTTCCAAGGGATA
>APFE030884795.1:0-10198 GCA_000404065.3 Pinus taeda | reverse complement strand
TATCTTAGTCTTTGTTTCCCTATTCCCCACTCTTTCTATTTTATTTTTGTCATCACTCACTCTTTTCCCCTCATTCCCCCCTCTCTCCCCTTTTCCCTATGCCTTTTTTTCTTTCTTTCCTTATGTTTATCTATTTTTATCCCTATCTCCCTCTTTATATCTCTATCTCTAACCCCTCCATCTCTCTCTCTCCCCATATTCTTCCCTTCTCCCTTCATTTTTACATTCTTCCCTCTACTTTACCTTAGTGTATACATTATAATAGGAATGCATGCAAATTATTAATGTTGTTGTGTTATTACTTTGCTTGCATTAATGTATGTTTAAGAAAAAAAAACATTTTTTTCCATCACTTTGTATCCTAATAACACTTACATCTCACTGTTAAAAAAAACTCATGTCGCAAATATTTTATTTAAGTTATTATTCTATTGTGAAAGTGATTTTCTTGAATATTTTGGCATATTCTTATTTTATTAAAACATTTTAGAGATAAGAAACTTAGGAATTTTTTTAGGAAATTCTAGAAGGAAGTAATTATCCCTTGAAAATGTCTAATATCTAAGACAAAATTAAACATTAGGTATGGATAAACATATGTATCCACCCATCCCTTACTCAAATCCTTACACAATTGATGGCATGGTGGAGTCTAGTTCATTTCTAGAGGAAAAGCATATGCATCCAATCGACACCATTCATATTCCAATGTTAAGTTAACATCCAATCAATCTTCCATAAAAAACAATAACGTAGTTGAATAAAACATTCAAAATTTCCATTATGTAGTATCCAGTGGTGCAAATTAAAGAACTAAATAATTCACAACCTTCTAATGTGGATTTTGGTTAGTTGTGGAGCCTAATTATCTTCTTGATTTATAATTATTGTTAATATCCACATTTAGATCCTTATTCCTTATTGGTGAGGGGTTATGCCTCGCAAAATTCATCATCAAGTCATGGATATGATGGCAGAAGCTACATTGGGGATTTCTTTCCTTCTAACTATATTGTAGTTTTTATTATCAAATTGTATTTTGGTTGTGTATGATGAAGAGAGCTTTGTAATCAAGAGAGAGGAGACTATGAGAGAGACATTAGTAGAATGTAGTGTATGTGTTGTATGTTGTACTCCTTCCTTTTCTTTGATGAAATAGAAGGAAGGAATATATTTTCTTTATGGATGTATCCTAAATCAAGTGAGTGATATATACTGATGTCGCATCTGTATTATGTCATTCTATGTTTTAATTTTGCATTCATTTTGATTTCTTTTCTCCATGATGTTATTCCTAATAGAGGAATCTCATTTGCAAAATCAATGCAAATACTTGTATTTCTACTATGAAGACTAGACAATTAGTGATTGCACTCCTCATCACAACCATCAAGTGCATGAAGTTCTATAATGTACTAATGAAGGGATCCACACTTCGTGTCCACCTTCCTTGCTTCAACTATCTAGTGCACAATGAACTCCTAGATGTATTGATGTGGATCAAATTTCTCTAATGGTCCTTGAAGTTGAATTACATGCATGAAATAGTTATCTGTAATGACACAAAATTTTGAAATGAGTTTTTGAATAAAAAAATAATGCACCTAAATTAATTTTTTTACTTTCTTAAATTCACATTCACATTCTTTAGTTTTTGTTACGATAATTTTAGGCATTAAATTAGTTAAAATATTAGACACTAGTAATCACATTGTTATAAACCATCAAGCTATTTTTAATACAATAAAAAGGCTTGTTATTCAAAATATTTTACTGTTGGTCGTCATGAAATATTAGAATCTATTGTAAAAAATTCCACAAGGAAACATTGTTTGATGTCACACGCATACCATATTTTTAAAGTAAATAGAAAAAATATTTGAAATAATTTTCTTGATAATTCAATTTGAATTTATCATTACGCCTTTATTATTGTATTTCCTTATTAAACATGAAGTTAGTTGATTTTTTTAATGTATTAGTACAAAATTTTTGGCATTAGAATACTAGACCATGATCCAATCAAAAAGACATGTTAAAGTTGTGGAGACGTAAATTCCCACAAGCCAACATTAAAAACTTTCTTGAAATGATAGAAATAGAACTTTAGGAGAGATTCAATGTTGAATACGTGGAACTAAACATGTGCCAAATATATTTGGAGAAATTAAAACCTTCATATATCATAACACATGATCTTGTAGGTACTATGTACAATTTTATTATTTTTAGATACATATGTAGATATCTGGAATGGTTTGAAATTTATTATAATGCGATATTTTTCATCTTCGCATTATGGTGCACATGGTTTTAGCGATTTGATGTTGGTATTGGTTCATGATGGTATCTATCTCATGTTGGTATTGATGTTAACCTTATGTAGTGTAGCTAATTTGTTGGATATAATTCTTGTAGCATGGTTGAAACTAGTTGAGTTGGCATTGATATGGTGATGTTGGCATTGATGTTAACCCTTGATGCAACCTTTTGATGATGTAGGATGATGGCAGTGATTAGCAATTGATCATGTCTTAGTGGTATTTACATGCTGAGGAATATGACAGATTAGGTCATCATGCTTATGTTCTTGTTCATGACTTATTGCAGTAGTGTATTGACTTTATGAATATTTTTGAGACCTGATATAGTGTGTTGTAGGTTTGTACAGATGTGTTGTAGCTTATGTAAGTGTTTATGGAGAGCAGAGGACTTGCTTGAAGGTTTTCCAACTGCTGTTTGCTAACCCTTAGGAAAACATGGTCGTATCAATTTGGAGACTTCTTCTGTCCATATACACAGGTGTCAAAGGATATGATAGAGGCTTGGAGGCTTGAAAAGGAGTTGAGAAGGTAACCAAATAGGTGGTAGAGACTCCGGGCTGAGATTCTATGTTTTTCCTTATGTTTTTCCCCAACCACATGGAGCTAAGCATGTGCATGCGATTGAAGGGATCCAACTACATGGAGATAGGCTTTTCCATGCGGTTGCAACCAAGATCAATTAGATCTCTTTGTGCAGTTTAAATTCCATGAAAAATTCTTTGGATTGCTCATGGAAATCAAAGGTATTTCGGCATGGAAATTCTTAGAAGATTCTAAATTAATTTTTAAAGGTCAAGAATTGTTTGAAAAAGTTCTCTAATTGTGTGAACACCTTTAGTGCACAAGTAGTGGTGGTAGTGGCTTGATTTTTTCAACCATGTGCACTTTTGATCCTAGTCCAAAAGCGCAATTCACCCTACATGTTTTATCTTCTTTATTTTTTCAGATGGTTGATGGTTGATCGAGTGATAATTTAAGTTACATAAGGTTACATTGTGTGAGTATGCTTCAGACCTAGTTGTGAGCATAGATGCTTCAATGTATGCATTCCATTGGAAATAGAATGAGTAGATCTATTTACTGAAGTAGTGTTTTGATTTAGAACTTCAATTTGCACATCAAAGAAGCAAAGTATTGTACCAAAGGTGTTGGTAGGGATGGAGAGTTTAGTATAGCTCCATATTTGAGATTCTCACTATTCTTTCGTAAGCATTTTTAGTGAATTTGACACATAACCGTTGTGTTGTATGTTTATAATTATATTATGCATAATTCACAGTTTGGAGTGAGGGTTTTATATGATGGTTGAGATTATGATATGTGTATGCCATTGGATGATTATATTGTTGTAGATTTAATGATTATATTGTGGCCACTATTTTTTCTTGAGTGGAGAAGATATGTTTCTGGTGATTTTATTTGATTTATTTATTATGTCTTGTTGTTGGAGATCGTATTACAAAGTTGAATCATTTTGACTACAAAGTCTTGGGATCTAGTATGAAAATAGATAAAACGAGGTCCTTATAGAGTAGAGGAGAAATGACTTCATGGATGTGGAGCATTGATGGTGAAGCTTCAGCGAAAGGAACAATTTCTCCATCCAATTGGAGTTAGGTGAGGACTGTTTGATGTGGCGGCTTTTAGCGGATGGTAGTTCATTGATCCATGTGAGAACATAGTATTTTGATTTTATCAGTAGTATTGAGTGTCCAGGTTGATCGGTGTTAACCAATAATATATGAGGTTCAGTCTCCTGACTGATAGGAGTCATTCATCTATTTAAAATACGTTATTTTATTAATAGAAGATTTAGAATAGTGCAAACATAGCAAGGGTGGGATTTTTTCCTAGTGAAGGTTTTCCCACCAGATATATTATGTTACTCGGATGGTTTACTTGTTACTTATTATTGTGCATAGATCTACAATTTTTTGATGAGTTGTTGCTAATCAACTGTCTATGATTTAGTAAGAATTTTAAAGTTGTGAAATTGTATAACCAGTCACACTATTGATTCACTGCCTTCCCCCCCTCTCATTAGTGTTCAATTTTTTCCAACAACCTATATTAGGGTGGCGATCTTTATTTCATCTTGATCACTAGAGAGTAGATCTAGGGTTTGTTGGAAAAAATTTGAAAAAAAAAATTAGAATGAACTCTTAAGGAATACTTATTCTTACTACTGAAAATTTCAAGGTATGGAAAGAAAATTTGGAATATAAATTATTTTCTAGTGGATATAACTTATGTATATTTTTTTTTGAAGGATATTGTGATGATCCACATTCATCCAAAGAAATGAAAAAAATTTCTCAAGCAAGTCGAATTATTCTTGAAGATCTCCATAATGCAGACTTAGAAAAGGTTGGAGATTTGAAATCTACCAAGGAGGTTTGAGATAGATTGCATATGTTATTTGGAGCAAGCTACAATAGAAGTGATGAAGATATTGAGAAGAGAAACAAAAGGAAGAAGAAGAAGAACAAATCCAAGAAGAGCAATGCTTCAGTTGAACCAATTGTACAAAAAGAAAAGAGATTTGAAGATATAAACCATCATGATTTAATTTTGAGATATATTTTTTATAGCAACCATGATAATAGTTTAAATCTAGTTAGTGAAGAAAAATATGATCGCCTTTATATTCTCTTTAAAGCTAAATATGAATATGCATTAGTTGTTGTTGAAGAACTTTCTAATGAAATTGGTAGACTAAGTGATGCATGTAAGGAGCATGGGAAGAAATTATAGATTCGTAATGAAAAGGAGAAAAATATCAAGGAATAGATAAATACCTTGAGGACATAACTATAGAATAAAAAAAAAATAGAAGAGGTCAATTACAACAAGCAAAGGGATAGGAAAAATTATGTTGAAGAACTTGAAGGTGTGATTGGAAAATTGATAAAGCATCTTGGAGAAAAGGACGAACAACTTGAGTAACTGAAGAGCACCATAGTAGTGAAAAAATATGGAAGAATTTTTTCAAAAAGGAGAGAAAATATTGCATGTAGGAAAGAATGTTAAATAAGAACCAAAGAAGCATGAAACAAAGAATGTGACCAGTAATAGCAGTAAGAAAGGAGAAAGAAAAAAAAATCACTAGCAACATCAAAGTAGAAAACCAAAGGGAGCTTTCACATTTAGAATATATTTTTTCTCCTATTGTTGAAGGTAGCAACCTTCAGAGGAGAAGTAGCAAGATGTTGCTAAGGGTCAAGGAAATGTAAATTGGAAAACGACTAATATTTGATTTCCTGGGAGGTAGAAGTTAGAGCTTTGGGGGAAGTACATGGAAACATAGTTATTGGTTGAAGGAATGCAATATCCTTTAACATATTTCCATCAAGAAAATCTTAGATAAGTATATTCTAAAAAATAATACACTTTAATGTGTGCAAAGATGCAAGATGATATTATATAATAAATTAAATAAGCTTGTTTGGATGGATACATATATAAGCATGCACAAAAGAATAATACACTTGAATGTGTGCAAAGATGAAAAAGGATATTTTGTAATTAATTAAAGAAGCTTGTTTGAATGGATAAATATACAAAACATGCACAATAACCCTTATTCACCTATAAAAATATAGTTTGTTGTAATCTACTACAGAGAAGAACTATTGCAGGTAATAAAAATAAATTTATACATAGTTTAACTTGTAGAAAAATAAATGTATACCTAAATTAGCTTGCTATAGGTCAAAGCACTAGAATCATATCAATTGGCCATGGAACAAGCAACCTTGGGTAAATTAATTATACTAGGGCCTAAAGGACAACCTTCTCAAACTCCCATGACAAGGGTTCAACATGCCTCTTTCCTAATTTGCATATACTATTCTTCAATGAAAATTATAGTAATAGTAAATTATATACAATCATTATTCAGAAACAAAATATATCGATTTGACATGAATATCTAATTTGTACTCATAGAATATAAATAGAACAAATATTATAGTATTTTAAACTTTTGATGGAATCACTTCATTACACACAATAACAAGTAAATAGATTGTATAAATTTCTCTTATGAATAAAAAGAAATATTTACATTGTTGGGGCTATAAGGCAGCCAAAACTATTTTCTCATAATTAAATATTCTCACTAAAAAAGACAGGGTAAATCCCTTGAATTGAAATTGATATACATGCATTGTTTCGAGTGTCGGGCCTTTTGGGAAAATCCCTAGCTAGATAAGGGTATTATTTACACTCAAACAAAATCAAATTTCCTTGCAGCCAACATCAAGCAAAAATTGCAACCGACATTGAAACCCTGTAAAGAAGAAGCATTGGATAAGTATTTGAAGGCCGAAGCGTAGGTGAAAAAGCATGCATGAATTTTTTCCCCAAAACAATGTCACAAGTTAACCCAAGTTGGTCATAGATTAACCTACACATGCAAGGAATGAATTCCTTTGTTTGGATTGTAATAAATCTAAATTAATCAATCAAAGAATGTTATAGAGGGTTTTGACATAAGTAGAGTCTAACCTTAGTAATATATATGACATCCTTCAACCCGATACTTTGTTGTAAAGGGAATAACATTATTATTGTACATATATGCTTGTACAGAGAAAAATTATATCGAGATGAGAATCGAGTTACTTTTAATCATAGAGTGAAAATTCTAGAAAGATTGTAAAATATTGGAAGGAACTCCATGTATTAAGTTTAGTTCATTTTGAGACCATTGAGAAAAATATAACTTATGTTGAAATCCTTTGAGGGAACCATAACCAAATTCTGATACGTCACAACCACAAAGTTAGAAGTAAAAACTTACAATAATATACCCAATATGCAATAATGGCTATACTATAAAAAACATAAGTGAATGTAGATGAACCAAAGATCTTGTGATGTATTATCAAAGGATTTCATCCATACCACATTTTACAAGGAGTATTTTTCTAAGAGCGTGAGATGGACATAAGTTTTTCACATACATTGCACATAGAATCACATCATCCCAAAACATCAGTGTTCATTTTTTGAAAATCCTCATTGAGCAATCTATATTAATTATAGTAATGTTCATTCTTTCAACTACATATTTTTGTTGAGAATTCTATGGAACTATGCTATAATGTTGAATCCCATGCTTGTAGATATATTTTCATATTCATTAGAGTACATTATCTTCCATTAACAATATGAAGAGAGCTAATATGTTATTATGCTTCATATCCAATCCATACATGAAATTCCTTAAATGTTTTGAAAGCTTGAGATTTACTTTTCAATAAATACATGTTATGAAACCAACCCACAAAAAGACAGAAAAGATAGATCAATGCCTTAGAAGTAAGCCTGTTTGAGGGGGAAACGTCCTTTACATTACACATGAAAAATTCTTCGATGATACAAATGACAAGACCTCCTTTCTATATATAAGAGTCTAAGGGGTCATAATATAATGATATTTACATAACAATATTAATGTAAGTGCACAATAATAATAATAGTGGGTTTCTATGGGGCACAATAATAAAAATATGGGGAGTACATGGGCACAAAAATATAGTAATGTGGTTGTATTAATAACAACAAGGGGTTACACTAGTAATATAGGGACGTAACAGTACACCTAAAATATTCCAGTGTAATCATCAACACAATTCTTCGTACATTTATTTTCATATGCATAAGGAAAATGCATAGGATCACACAAATTAAAATATATATGTCCAACTTTTCTACATGAATAAACGAGCCTTGCTAGCAAATGTGAACAAGGAACAATAGATTTCTTATGCTCCTAGCGAATGTCAAAAAGGAGAAAGTTATCCAAACAATTATATGAGACAAAGAAGAAGTTAGAAATGATTATGCATACCTAAAGACCCATACGAATAAGGAAGTGGAAAATCCCACATATATTTAGTAGGATACTCAATTAACATATTTAATGCTTAAAGTAGTTAGGTATAACAAAAGAAGCATGTTTAGTTCTCATTACTTGGGAATTAAATCCCCCTTGAAGAGGAAGGGGCATGACTAAGTAGAGCGAAAAATGAGATGATATTGACAGATAGTCTATGAGCTCTCGGTAGAATAAACAATGTTCCAATGTAAATGTAGTAGACAATTTTGTTTGGGGCAATATTTAGAGTGGGATAATATTCCATGGTTTTCCAAACTAAAAAATAAAAATAGTTATCAATTTTGACATTTTTTAATTTATTTTGTCAATGTTTATAACTTAAAATTATTTTAACTTCAAAATCATTAGAACTCTCAATATTTTTACGAAAATATCACTAACACTTTATATTATGCATATTAGTGGGTACTAATGCTAGACAAGGTTTATAAGCTTTAAAATAAATTTCCATCCTTGAAATTTTTGCTAGTAGATAGAACCCTTCGAGAAGAAAGAAAAAACATAGCGCAATTGTGGAAAATATATAAAAAAATCAAGTGAGTAACAAAGAAGAATTACTTGTGACATTTTTGGATAAAACTAACATGTGGGGAATAACTAACAAGGAATAAAGTTGTGGGTCATTTAATGTTTGCATGTTGGGAGCCTTTGTGACATAGTGACAATGAAAATCCTCAATGCGAAAGGTGTGTACATTTCATGATATTTTTTTTTTGAAATTATGAAAGACAATTTAGGATGCATAAACGTAATTATATTAAAATTTAGTGAAAGAAACAATGGATCCTTCTTTTATTCCATTAAGGTTTTTTTATGCATGTCCAAGTTTATTTCACCTTCATGGCTTCTTTTGATCCAAACGAGAAGTAAGGAGTCTCTCATTGTACATATATAATAAAAATATGAATGTTTTGAGTAGAAGAGTTGCAATAGGAGGTGATGTAGGTGTTACCAATCCTAAACAATGTGTATTGTTGAACAATTATCTCCTTCTTAATGAAAAGTATTCTCTTATTTAGATTTATATAAATAGTTAATTATTATTATTGATATGTAACTTGATAACTTAAACCTTTAGGAATAAAACAAAAAGGATAAATTTACACTAAAACTTAAAGGTTAATATGATAAAGAGAAAAGAGGATTCACCTAGCTCACACCATCAAAGGATCCTTGTGGTATGTCTAGAGTGAGTGGAAGAATGATTGGACCTAAATGTTTCTGGGATTTTAGATCAATTTTGTACTCTTGAGTGGAGGCTCTGCTCTCTAGGGTTTTGGTGATCTCTACAATGGTAGGTCTCTCCAAACAACTACATACCTGCTAACACTGACGGCAACATGACTTTCCGATCCCAGCAAGACAGTTTTGAACCTCATGAATTCCCCTAGGGGGAGGGCGCAGCTCCTCCACAATGGATGATGAAGAGTGGCTAAAGAATAAGGAAGGCGACAAATGAAAGGATCAGAGTGAGAACAACACCGATCTAAACTCACAAAAGGAAAAACATGGTAACAAAGAACAACCCAAGGTCAGCTCGACAACATGCAAGCTCGTGGCTACTGAACGTCTGAAATTAGTACTTTCAGGCCATCGAATCAATGATCAGATACAGTATATGAGGGACCTTGCTCTGATAGGCAAGTTCATAGGACTTTGGCCGACTGAGAAGGTGCTGCGTGGATGGATAACATTGAAATGGAACCCAAAAGGACATATCACCCTGCAGCTGGGGCCTAAAGGGTTCTTCACAACCATTTTTAACTGCCTGGAAGACTAGAATAGGATTCTAGATGGAGGGCCCTATTTCTTCAATGCCGCCAGCCTGTTTCTTAGAGGCTGGGTAGAGTGCTTCAACCTTGATAAGGAGGATCTTAGTTGGGCTCCAGTTTGGATTTGATTGTACTCACTTCCCATGGAGTATTGGGATGAAACTTCTATACAAGAAATTGGTAGTGCTTTGGGCGAA